>WYDI02031269.1:33534-46365 GCA_009867235.2 Psittacus erithacus | reverse complement strand
AAGGACAGGTTGTGGGGGGAAAACAAGCAGGCTACATGCTCTGTCTAATTTACGACTAAGCTTAAACCACAACACTCCCATTTGTAATTACTAAAGCATCTTTATGAACTTGTAGAACTTAAGGTGTAGGGACTGTAAAAACAAATGAACATTAAAATCTAACCTTGTCATACATTCAAATGACTTTCTGCATATAGTATTGGAAATTTTAATTGTATAACCATCAAGCAATCATATTTCTGATATGTATTGCAGAATTACCAATTTAGCAGTCACATTTTGTCATCTTGATGCAGCTTTCCATTTTCATGAGACATGCTGCAGTAATCTGTTTACTGCTGGTAGCTCTGCTCATCTCATATAACATGTGGAGTCATACAAGCAGCAACAATGAAATGGTACAGTGGGTTCAGCTCACTTAGGTGTGCTGAAAATACTTAAGTAAAATTAAACTGGGTGGAATAGGTACTGTTTTCATTTGCCAGTTTCAAAAAGGTCTTCTCATAAGAGCTGAAATTCATTAAGACCTTAACTTGAAAGCATTTTCCCGCCCTTTCTGATAAAAAGTGACGTATAACTCACATTCTGCTGTATTGAACAATCCTCTATTTTGTGTTTAGTCCTTTCTGATGGGGGATGCTATATACCCTGGCAGGACTGGAATGAACTTGGGACATTCAACCACAGAAACATTCTTGGCTTAAAACCATATGCTCTGCAGACACAGACTGTGTCCAAATATCACATCCTGGCTGCCTGCATTCAGGATCATCTGCTTGGAGGACATGTTTGATGAGGCCTTTTAACAGTTTCATTTACACTTAGATGCCAAGCAAATATTGTTTAGCATGGAAGCATGTGTGATATTTCCCCTATAGGTATTTTTAATGTGTTGACTACAGTTATCCTCAAGGGTGGTAGAACTGGGGTAACCAAGCCTAGTCATAACAAGTTGGTGGACATGATGTGAGATTACAGCCAATCTGCGCAGCATGGTCTAGTTCATAGCTGATGTTCTTCATCCCTACAGCTGCCTTGGCTTCATCAGCCTGGAAGATTCATTCCACTGAGCCAGCAAGGTCAAGATTAAGGATGATTTAAACTCAAATGAAGGCATTTACATTTAAAAGAGAGTCAGAATAGATCACAAATTTGCGTTAAGCCTTATGCTAATGAAGGTGAAGACTGAACAGGAGGCCATCTTTGAACATAAGAAAGGTCTTTTTTCAACATAGGCATTTAAAGCTGGATGGTATTTAATATCTGTACACTTGTTTCCTAATATCACTTGCAAATTTCTTCAGTGTTTTTTTAGGATTATTCATATTTTGTATATTTTTTAAAATTGTATTTGCCAATGTTATTACTGGAAAGCTAATGAAGATAGTCATAGAAGAATATTCTTAGCATATTGGACTTCTTTTATTATTCTTGCCTCCTCAAGAACAGGCAGGCCATAAAAGTCAGTACTTCTAAATAGAAAGGAAATCTTAATGAACTCTTAAAGATCAGTCAGCAAGCAAAAAGAAAGTATCTTGACCCCCGATTCAGGAAAGAGTTTTTATTCAGCCTGATAGTTGAGAACATACTTGAGGTCCAGTAGCATTCATTGTACTTTTATTGAGAAGCATATAGGTAGGTGAATTCTCGAGGTTAGATTCTAGGACGATTTATACTACTGGAATTTGTTTTGAGGATTAAATGCTAAAGCAAGACACTTAAATTATTGACCTAAATCAGATTAATTCTTTGGGTAGAAGGATGCAAAGGGTTAATTTTTAGGTGATTATTTAACTGAACAGGCTTATACTTAATATGAGGTAGGAAATGTTTTATTAGATGGTAATATTTTCATTGTTACAGTGAAACAAATTATTCATAAATAATTCCTGGACAGAAGACAATTTGAGATAAAATATTTTTAAGTTTTGCTTAGCAGTTTTGTTTTGTTTTAGAATTTACGTTAATTTTTTAATAGGATTTAAGAGCTAGGTGAATCCAGAACTCATCTTTACAGAGAAAACCAAAGCATTCCCATTTTAGGTCAGTTTGAAATTTGATTTCATTCCTTTGGTTTGGCTAAAAATCAGAAACAGCTCTAGAATTAAGCTGTTGCTTAGGTACTTTCCCAAAATGAGGCTTTATGTATGTATACATTGATACATGTTTCTGTGTAGAAATGTGTGCATTGAGTTCCTGATACTGAAAAAAAAATTGCATTCAGAGAATGTATTAGTGGTCAAATTCTTCTCCATGCTTGTGAAGCTGATCAACTTTGAATAATTAGTTTTGCACAACAGCTGAGTCAAAATAGAAAATGTTAGTTCTAAAGGGGTTTTGATGAATATTTTCTTCAGAGGGTGCATTTTGCAGTTTATTAAACAAAAAGGTAGATATAAAATCTGAAAACCATTATTTGTAATTTCAGTGGACCTCTAAGATTATGGTTATCATTCTTATACTCCAGACTAAATAGAGAAAGGTATGAACAATACTTTATTTTTTTTTTTTTTCAGTTGTCATCTGTTCCAGAGTTGTCATCTATTGAGGTAGTAGTTGAGTGAATCAGCTGTAGCCATAGGATGCCATTGATGTGTAGTTTCTGTTCCTTTCTTCCACTCACCTGCCTGTGGTTGATGATGTAGTTCCCTTATAAACTGCAGAAATCTAATGAAATATTACTAAAATTTGCTATTTGAATTTGTCACCACTACAGTCCAGCCTGAAAAAACAAAAGGTTAATGGTAATTATTCCATGTAAATAACTGGGTAGTATTTTTTGATTTAGATATGTTCAGGGGAGAACTGCCTGAAGTTCCTTTGAGGATAGATGATGTTTTGGACTTTGGATTTGGAGCTGGCTTTTACCACAGAAACTGGTACAGAAACTGCAGAAGCAAACAGCTAGACAGAACACATCTTTTAATTGTAACAGAGATTCCTGCTGCGTTGAAACATACTACTTAAAAGAGTAAAACTTATCCAGGTGATATTAAGGCTGAAGCAGTCAAGAGCAGTACAGTGTATTTGATGGAAAGAGAAATGTAACAGCCCTTCTGCTTGGAGATAATGTCACATGGAATAATATGAGAAGTTTAATAACATCCTTTGGCAATTTCAGAAAAGTTCTATTTTTGGTCTTTTCATTGTTCTTATCTTTCCCTTACTGGTTTCTGAACCAGAGACTTTTAAGGCTATTTTAGGAACTGTAGCTCTTTTTTTCTTGTAATTCACTTGAAGCATGTATTTCTGCTGCATTTGGCATCCAGCCTTAGTCTCCAAGTTTGTTTTTCAGCTATCATCTCTGCAACATTTTAACCTTTTTGGCATACTAGAATATAATTTAATGGAAACTTAGTTTCATCATTTAGGAAAAAATAAAAGATTGAAGATGTCAGATTATAATTTATTTCCTCAGATAATGTTACTTATTCATAACTTGTCTAACTTAATATGATATTTTTCAGCTCAGAAAGCCTTTTACATGTGTTATTAATCAGATGTCTTAGAGTTAAGCTTATGCCTTAGAATGTTGCAATTGTGTGATCAGATTCACCTTCCTTTACATTGTGCTGCTTTCGTTTGTCAATTTATTCATCTAGTGATGAATTAATTTTGAAATGCATATGACTGTCTTTACCTGAAAAAAAATATTGCAATAATTCTGAAAATATGTAATTATAGAATGGCTAGGGTTGGAAAGGACCTTAAGGTCATCTAGTTACAACCCCTCTGCCATGGGCAGGGACACCTCACACTAGACCATGTTGCCCAAGACTCTGTCCAGCTTGGCCTTGAACACTGCCAGGGATGGAGCGTTCACAACTTCCTTGGGCAGCCCATTCCAGTGCCTCACCACCCTTACAGTAAAGAACTTCTTCCTTATATCTAACACGAACTTCCCCCATTTAAGTTTTGAAACCATTGCTGCCTGTCCCCACTATCTCTGATGAAAAGTCCTTTCCCGGCGTCTTTGTAGCCCCCCTACAGATACTGGCAGGCAGATATGAAGCCTCCACGCAGCCTTCTCTTCTCCAGGCTGAGCAGCCCCAACTTTCTCAGCCTCCTTTCTCCTCATACAGGAGGTGCTCCAGCCCCTTTATCATCCTCATGGTCATTATGATGTTTTCAAGTTTAGATTGATTTTACACATAGAGTACCTAGAGTTTCTAAAACTACTGACCATATTCCTAGAAAAAATGTACTTTTGCAATTTTAAATAGCTTTTCACTGACCCTTAAGGAAGTATTAGCTGTGCATGGCTAGTAGAACTCTTTTTCTTTTTCATATGTATATATATAAAATGTAACTTGCTATAGTCATAACTATTGCTTTTGCTTCTCAGTTATTGCTACCTATTTCTGAATTCTATTCTTGTAAGATGCATGAGTATTTTTACATTTATTTTCAAACTCAAGGGACTTACAGCTGTGGTTAGGCAAGTATCCCAAGCAATAAATGACAGTAATAATTTGTCACTTTCAAATTTTCAGACAATACATTAAAAGAAAATGGCTTTGCTTTTCTTATAGTCACATCTTAGTTGTCATGATTTTTCTTAAAAAGGAAAAACTTTAAAGTACTTAACACTATTAATGTTCCAATTTTTTTTCCTTACTTTGTGTATTTTTCTATAAAGGTAAAATCAAATGATGAAAAATTGAATGTAAAACTGGGAGTATTTTTCTCTAGTACAAATTTATCTTGATAACCATTCCTGTGGCCTCTCTCTGCTACCATCTACATGCTAATCTGAGCTACAATTTTCCTGTTCAATATTTTCCAACTTGTTTAGAATTAAAACATTTCATCTGAAAAAAGGTTGAAGTTACAGCAATTCATGTCTCAAATTTTCAGTGTGCTTTGCTACTAACTGTAAAATCTCTATAAAATGGTCATAATTCCAGATATAATTATATGCTTGATGATCATTTTAGAATAGAGTTCAGACTGGGGTGAGAGAACTGCCCTTAAGGGACACTCACGCTGAAAATTAATGAAGAGAGAGAGAGACAGGAAATAACAAACATAAACAGATACAGATAGATAAAGTGTAGGAGAAGGAAAAAACAGTAACAGAACAACAAAAATCGTGTTTCATTGCAGCACAATACTAGATGTGACACTGAAAATGGGAAGTATATATATGGTTAGAAATGTCCATCACTTCAGGGTTTTTCCACAATGGAATCTGACTTGATTACCTTTTTCCAGCTGTGATTCTGCTATTCACATGCAATTTTGGAGGATGATTCTTCTTAATTTCCCTGTCCATTTTTACTCAAAACTTCAAGGAAAACTTGTCTGCTCCCAACATATGATTCTTTGCCTCTCATTATGCTTAGTTTTTTCTGTGAATACAGTTCCTGTGTCACAGAGCAGCAAGAAATCACATTTCATTAATTGTGTTTGTTTCTGTAAACGATTTGGATTTTTTTGTATTCTCCCTTCCCCAAGTTTTCCCATCCAAAACCACATGTTTTTTATATGGAACAAAATAATAATTTTCACTTTTGAACACAGGAGTGCCAATATATTGCTGGAAATCATAGTTTCCCAAATTCTCTCCTATTATCACTTCTAAGTGGCAAAAGGAGTTGTGTTTTGACCAACACACCTGTTTGGTCTTTATCCCCACCTCTTGTGCACATCCAATTTTCCAGATAGGATCCCTGCCCATGAATTTACCAATCATTACAGTGTTACAAGAAAAACACAGCATTATTTTGTCTACAGGATCCTATCTGGTGCAGTAGATGGAACGTGTTGCTACCTTGTACATCATCCTACACAATTCTTGGTATCAATTCCAGGCATGTGTTGTGGTATGCCAAACTGTGGGGACTCCTATGTCCAATTCTCACTCAGATGCTTGGATAAAAGCTAGTCTTTCCTGGTGATGCTTCTGGTGCCTGTGCACTATTATAGTTCATGTTATTCTTTGTATAGTCCAAGCTGAAGAGAAAATAGTTCTGATCTCCCAGGCTAACCCGTATTTATCTTGTTTTAACTTTGCAGATACAATGCTGTATTTTATGCAGCTATGCAAAGTGCCAGCTAAAATACTTTTCTGCAGGATGGCCTCAGCTTTTCAACAATCCCATAACCTATTCCCAGAGTAGCATTTTTATTCACTGATCTTTTGTGTCTCAGCAGGAGATTCATTCTGCCATTAAGGCATTCATAATCAGGAGGATCAGTGGCAATTTCTGTATCACCACTGGATATCCTTCTTATTAATTCACACAATGCCTATTATTATCTCTCCAAACCTGTGTTCCCTGCCTATATAGCGTTTGTGTGGCAAGCTTTTGGTAGCAAGGAAGCTAAGTTTGGCTTCTGTGAGAAGCTGCTAGAAGCTTCCCCCATATGTGACAGAGCAAGTGCCAGCTGGCTCCAAGACCAAGCCAATAAGCCCATCAGTGACAGCAGTAGTGTGCCTGGGATAATTTAAGAAGGGGAAAAGTTACTGTGCAACAGCAGTTGCAGCCAGAGAATATGTGAAAGAAGCAGCCCTGCAAACACCCAGGTCAAGTGAAGGAGGAGAGGAGGAGGTGCTTCAGCCACTGGAGCAGAGATTCCGCTGCAGCCCATGGTGCAGACTGTGGCGAGGCAGCCTGTGCCCCTGCAGCCCATGTAGGTCCACAGCGGAGCAGGAGGTGCCTGAAGGAGTCTGTGAACCTGTGAGAAGCCCACACTGGAGCAGGCTCCTGGCAGGAGCTGTGGCCCCAAGGAGAGAGGAGTCAGCACTGGAGCAGGCTTGCTGCAGGACCTGTGACCCTGCGGGGGACCCATGATGGAACAGTCTGTTCCTGAAGGTCTGCACCCTGTGAAAGGGACCCATGCTGAGCAGTTCATGAAGAACTTGCCCCGTGGGCAAGGCTCATGTTGAAGAAGTCCATGGAGTCCTGTCTGCTGTGGGAGGGACCCCATGCTGGAACAGGGGAAGACTGTGGGGAGTCCTCCCCTGTGGGAGGTAGTTTGCAATGTTTGGGTTAATATAGCTGTGTTTAAAACGTAGATTAAAAATGTCAAAGTGCCTGTCTTAGATAAATAGAGCAAGGTGGAGCCGGTCTATCTTTATAGTCATGACTGTAGTTACGTCCAGTTAATGTGAGAAGGAAAAATACATCTGTATGACTTTGAGAAGTATCTTGCATTCTCTTATTGATTCAATCTAGTTTCTTAACCAGCCTTTTAGATTTTCTTCACGTACTGAATTGCATGTATTTAAAGTTAAGTTTATGAATTGAGAGGCCCCTGAAGTCAATGCAGCTCATTGTGTGATTTAAGCAATGTTTTGTGCATCTCTAGTAGTGTCAGAGTACTACCATACCAGTAGTACCTGGTATGTTTCTTGTGTGCTTCAGGAATTCAACAAAAATTGAGTGAAAATATGTATTGTGATTAATCTTGAAAAATATAAGGATGCCGTATTACTTACAGACTCATTCTTCAACATAAGTACCTTCGGGTTTCCCTGATGCTTTCATCCTACTTCAGTATCATTTGTGAATGTGCAGCATTAAACCTTTTTAAAGATAATTATGATACAGAGTGTCCTGGGTTCAGCAGTAGCTGTCATTTTTCTCCTCCTTAGTAGCTGGTGCAGTGCTGTGGTTTTGACTTTTGGCCAGGGAACAGTGCTGATAACACCGATGTTTTTAGCTGCTGCTCAGTAATGTTTACTCTGACCAAGGACTTCCTGAGCCTCATGCTCTGCCCTGGGAGGAGGGGAAGCTGGGAGGAAGCAGATACAGGACACCTGACCCAAACTGACCAAAGAGGTATTCCATACCATAGCACGTCATGTCCACTATATAAACTGGAGGCAGTTCCCCTGAAAGGCTAGACCTCTGCTGGGGTGGGGCTGGGTATCAGGCGGTGGTGAGCTGTTGTATTCTCTTCTTTTGTTATTTCCTTTGTCATTTTATTATTGGTGGTAGCAGCAGTGGTTTGTGTTATACCTTAGTTCTGGGCTGTTCTTATCTCAACCTGTGGGAGTTGTATTATTTCAGTTCTCCTCCCCATCCCTCCGGGAGCTGAGGGAGGAAGGGGGGAAGTGAGTGAGAGACTGCATGGCTGGGCTCGAATGACGACACAGAGAAAAAGTAGTGTAGCATTAAGTGGTGTAGCATGCACTTCATTTTCTTTTACAGCCTGGTACATTTCTGCTTATTACTACTTTATGCTTATTTTCCTTTCAAGCTTTTTTTTTAGGTGTATTCAATTCACTGCTACTAAAATACTATTTCAAGTAAAACTTCAAGATGCATACTGGATTCTAAAGAAGTTATAAATACTGTTTATCTGAATAAAGTTATATGCTTCTTAGTATTCCGAAGCTCTTTCTTGAGTGTTTTGGTTTTAGTACTGATTGATTTTACACATAGTGACTGATAATTATGGAGCAGCCTTTCATGGACACCTTTGTATATGAGGATGTTATAACTGGGAGAAAAACATCCCACTTAGCTTGGAACTTTTTACTTAATATTTTTGCTGTGTAAGGAATATATGACTTAATGAAAACATTAGTAGATGTCTTCAGATTTAAAATATGCCTTAGAGAAACAAGACTACCTCTTTGTCTCTTTTGAAGGAGTTTTTCCTATCAATTTTTTTCTAATATGCAGTATAGTAAACTATAACTTCTGCATCATAGTGATGTATCCTCTATAAATTTTTGTGCAAAACATTTTTCTTTAAAATAGTCATTGATTTTAAATTAGACAATTGGCTAAACCCAAAGTGTTTCATCACAAACATGCAAACATAGTTTGCCAGAGTACCATCACTGGCTCTGATGGCAACAGCTATGGAAGTGTCTATATTATTAGGTTAGTGTGCAGTATAATGTACTTTTGGAGCAAATGCCATGTTTGTCCTCATTTTCTGTGCTTTGTTTCAGTTCACAGAATGTTTGGCACAGACCACATAATGCTTCTTTTCTCATTTACTTATCTGGACAGCTCTGATTGTGTGTAGAGACTTTGCAAGCAGGATATAATTGCTTTGTGCTCTTAAACTGTAAATTCTATTGGCTAACACACACAGTAGGTAGCTGGGCATACTGCAGTACTCATCATCCCTGTGAAATGACCAATGAGTCCTTACTGACCTAGCAGTCTACAGTCAGGTGGGAAAGGTTCAGCCTCTATTGCTCCCTGGAAGAGATTTGTCTTCAGTGCTGCTGAGTTACCATCCTTCAGCTCCATGGTTTTCTTCCTTGAGATTTTACACATTGTCGTGTCAGTGTTTTTCCTCTTCAAGTCTTGAGCTGCTAACTAAATCCATCTCAAGAATTTTACCTGTGTGTGGAATTGTTTATTTCCTGTTTTGCATTGATACCACTCTAAGTATTTTATTGTAACTTTTGTTAAATCAAGCAGTTTTCTCAGCAGATTTAAACAAGATTACACAGCTGTGCAATTGGGTCATTATACAGCGGGTCATGGATAGCTGAACATCCAGGAGCATGGTGATACCTACCTATCTGCCTACAAATCTTCGTGACGCTCTCTTCCATCAGGATCTCATCTTTCACTCAAACACTTTCTAGCTCAGTACACTTTCCTTTATCACCAATCCTACGTTTTTCTGTTTTCACCTCTTACAGAAATTATTTCCAAACACATCTCTCACATCCCCACCCCTTTTTCTTTTATGGTGCTTCTTTTTGCAATATTGCTCTTTCCAACTGATCTTTCCAATACCAGCAGCTGCTTTGGCCTCCTAGAAGAGCCCAATAAGACAGGGCCTCAGGAAAACAGTGCTATCTGCAGTCTGTGTGTGCCATCCTCATCACACCTGTGCATCAACTGTCTGGTACTTGATCTGTAAATACCTGAAGTATAAATAAACACATCTGCCTTGCTGCAGATTGTTGGAGTAAGATAAGCTGGAGTGTGAGTCCTACTGCAACCCATGCACAGACAGAATAATAGCCCAGCACTGGCATATTAGGGGTGTCCTCCTGAAGCAGTTTGAGAACCCACTCCCCCTGTGTTAGATCTCCTTTAGTTGATCTCCAGGCTCTGCACTGATTCAAGTTGCAGGGTCCTGTTGCATATACTTGTAAGCAGACATACTCAAAATTTCTCCACTCAGTTCTGACTCAATCACTCACAGTAAGCAAGGCATGCACCCTTTGACTTCATCCTTTTGTGTTTTCCCACATCTGGAATTTCAAACATACCTTCTTTTTCTATCCCAAATTAAAATATGCTCCCATTTTCCTAAAAGAGCCCAATGGCCCTAACACAAGAGCTAAATTAAAAATTACTATATTTTTCACTAATGGTATATGTATTACTGACATCTTAAACAGAAATTTAGCACTGAGCTGCCCAAGCTAATGTTCGGCACCTCTAGATATGTATGTGCCCAATACAGGCTACTTCCCATTGCTTAGTGATGCTTTTCAAACGCTCTAATTCAGTTGCATTTCTGTACATAGATGTCTCTTTTCTCTACCAGCCATTATAAATTGTGTGCATATTTTTGAATACAAAGCAGCATAAGAAGTGGGTGAAGACCTTCAACGCAACTTCTAGTGTGGTATTTAAAATAAATAGTGAAATATTTCCTAAGTACTGATAAAAGTATGGCTAATGAACTATTATCTTTTATCTGCCAAAAGATTGGTGCTAAATCTATTAGAAAGGTAAATTTTATATGAGAAAGGTATTTTGTACCAAAGGTACATTTGTAGTGGCTACAGTTATATAGCAGAAATGGAAAAAATAGTCTATGAAGTTTTTTTCTTTATTTTTTAACTCAATTTCCATCTCTCAATACTGTTAACATTTATTGCGTTCTTCAAAGCCTCAAGCTGTGACTGTGTAAGATCATTTATAAGACAAGTATGTCTAATTTAATTATATCAGTCTTAGCAGGGTCAGAGCCTTGCTTTCAATTAAGAAATGCATTCTAAAGGATAAATGTCCTCAAATTGCCGCAAAAAGTAAAGAGTTGACAAATTATAAAAATCACTTCAAAAATGTCATTGCTTGTACCTGCACAGAATCATTTGCAGTTTCATAACTTTGTTTCCAATAAGTCTGTAAGGCAGGAAACATACCAATTGCAGACTGGAATAACATATTTTGTTATTCTCAGGAACAAAGCTAACTCCAACTTCATGTTAAAGAGTCATATTAAATTCTAGGCACAACCTCTTTAATTATACCGGTCCCTGCAAATTCGTTCAGTGGGAAAGGAACTGCTAAGTAGTTTCAGAAATTGTTATTTCCTTTTTGTGAAAGAATAATGAAAAGTGTGAATCACACTTTCCACATAATTTAATGAAATCCTTCATTAGCGAGAAATGACATTTGTATTCCATTTTCAATAAGTTATTTGTGCTTGGAAAGTAACTCTTTTAATTTGTTTAAAATTGCTAAGAATTTATTACCTTTGTAGGATGAGTACTGATTGCTCTGCCATTGGTATCTTCACAACGAAATCACTTGCAAATGAAGGTTACAAACAGCATGCTAAACCAATTGCTGGAATACAATATAGAATTATTTTTCAGTACTACCTTTAATTAAAACGTATTCCTTCTGTAATCCCACAGCTGACCAAACAGGAATGTTATTTATAGGAGATGCAATAATACAGGTCAGTAAGCATTCACTTTTTCCATAGACATTTGTTTCATACTTGCCTTTATGTTCATTTCATTAACTAACTTACACATTGCAAATCATTTTCTCCCTGTCATATCTATTTTTAGGTTAATGGTATAAATGTAGAAAGTGCTACCCATGAAGAAGTGGTAAGTCATTCCACTTTAATTTTTTTTAATGATCTACAGTGTCCTGTGTCCATACTGTTCTGTTTATAGCCTTTCTTTGTATGGGTTTGCTCTTTTTACCATAAAGACATACTGCGACTGTAAGATGTGCACTTGACACAGATGTACTATTCTGAAATTGAGTCTTAATCATTATAGTTTTTACATCCCTTAGATAAAATAAGTATTTCAAAGCACAAAATAAAGCAAAAATGAAAAGTGCTGGTTGGTTATTTCTGTTCTGTTCAGTGGCGTGCAACTGCTTTTCCCAGAATAGAAGCTTTATCAGTTTTATCATATGATCTTTTGTTTTCCTGTACACTGGGCTGCTTTCCACAAAAATTCAGTAGAATGCAAATTAAAAATTAAAAGTCCTTTCCTATTTAAGAATGAATGGTGAAAATACAAAGAACGTGCATTACCTTTTTTATGATGCTACTGTCCTTTGGGTGATCACAATCAGTCTTTCAGAGGCTGAAAATAAATTGAATAGTCTTTTTATATATATTTATATATAATATATATATGTGTATATAGATATGTGTTTGTGCACAGATACAGTCTTTATGGATTGTGCTTTCGGTATAGCATCTGATCTAATGGGATTGCAAGTGCTCCTAAAGGAGCTATGTGCTGTGGTAATACATTTAAATGGTAATAAAATTCTCACCTTCTTAGCACTGCAGGAACAGGGATTGAATTAGTTTAGTAAAGACAGCACTTAAAAATTAGAATATGTGAGGTAGGTGTCATGATCCTGCTCAGGTATTTAAAAACTTTGATTCCTATTGCCTTCAGTACAATTGAAAGGGACTCAACTTTTGTAAGTCTTATCCTTTCATGTACTGAAAAATAGAAAATCAAATTAATGTTTTGCTACCTATTTCTAAATGTGCACTTGTGTGAGAATATGGAGATTCCTGATGGGAAATGTATAAAGGAACAGTTATTTAATTCAATTTTATTTTATTTTATTTTATTTTATTTTATTTTATTTTATTTTATTATTTTATATTTTATTTATTTTATTT
>WYDI02031269.1:0-23732 GCA_009867235.2 Psittacus erithacus | reverse complement strand
TGTGTCTTATCTCAAGGTTGCTCTGACAATACAGTCTCTGAGCTGAGCTTTGTGAAACCATATTTCTCCATTTTTCCTCAACCTCAATTTTCCTACACTAGGGATAAAAGGAGTTAAGATGTTAAGAAATAAAATAAAAATTCTGTCTCTTAACCCTTTTTACTGAATATTTATTTCATTTATAAGTGTTGAAAGACCTACAAAGGATTTCTAACAAATTATACTAGCCTTTTTAGTCATAAATAAAAGGGTTCCCTCTTCCATCTTCTCCTCCCACCTTTATAAAACTGAGCACTGTGGAGAGAGACCAAATACTTAAGCTAAAGAAGAATGTTCCAGCATGAACAAAAGTATGTAAACTACCTGTGGATAAGTCTGGAGGGTCTTTGAAAGGGCTGTTAGGAAGAGAAATTTCCTGATTTTGAAACAGGACTTGATAGATTTAGGAGACGTGCTGTAGGATCTCTTTGTTTTATTCCTGAGGATCACTAGGAAGAGCTGTCCACTCTTGCTTCCTTTGATCCTTCCATTCTGTGCACAAACTAGTCTATGTTTTAATTTTTGATCACCCTGCTGGGTTTCCACTCTGGTTATGCTGTCTTCTCTGAAGGAGTATCCTTTCCTTCTCATTTCTCCCTCCCAACCTTCTTTTTCCTATCTAAACAATGTTTTGTGCTTTTTGCTAATTCTCTACCTTATATTGGGTGACTCTCAGTATTTCATCAGGGTATAAAGAGATATATATGGCTATATACTCTAGCTCAGTGCTAAAATAAGATGACCAAGCTGCAAGCTAAAACAGAGTTAATGTACACCCTTGTGATATTGAATAGATTGTGTTTGTAAAAGATTAGACTTATGCTGTTTACAGAAGGGAAACAGGTTTTTTGCATTTTTGCAAATTTTGTGAATTGAAAAGGGAAATGTAAGTTATATAGAGGACTTACACCCACATAAAATTAGCTCATTACCAAAATCATATTTCTGGTCACAATGGAGATTAACTCCTTTGAGATAACTGTATGAGCTGCATGTAAGTATTGTTTCTCTTCAAACCATCGTTGACTTAATGGGAGTGTTATCTAAAGGGTGAATGTTTTAGCACTCACTAATCTTAACAGTCAAACTCTTAACAGCTGTCACTAATATTTCAGGCACATTATTTAGACACTGAATTGAGGCTGGATAATTCCACCTGCTCTTGTTCCTTATTGTAGATAGCAGACAAAACACACAGAGCAGGGAGTGTATTGATACACTTCAGGTGGCAAATAAGCTAGCACATTGCATCAAAACTATTAACTGGATCAGGAATCCAAAAGGTTTTTGCTGTTGTTTTTTGTCTAATATGGTATTAGACAGCAGCAAGTCTGATAGAAAAAAGTGTAGCCCTATATTTAAGCAAATACAGCTTTAGCCATATCCAGACATATCAGTGTGGAGGAAGAGGAACTAATTATTCAGAAGACTAACATGTCAGTGAGATTTGTGTAATGTGCCCTGCATCAATTAGAATGATTTTTTTCCAGTATAGGAAATATTCAGTACTGGATAAAGGAACATACTTTATGGTGACCTGTACTGAATAAATATTGGCCTGTACCATAATGCAATTGCAAGGAATGAAGGTCTGCAGTCCTGAGGTAATGTGCAGAAGGGTCAGGTATGGGACTTCACCAAACACAATTTTTTTCCTGATGTGTGCTGAATATTGCAGGTGATCTGCTGTTTTATGGTGACAGTGGCAGTTTCACGCCTGGGGAGCTGTGGAAACAAAAGCATTGCATACTGATGTACAAGGTTACTATTACTATGAAACAGAGCTGAATTTTGTCTCTAGGTATTCTCATTATCCTATTATGTTCTGCATGCTGTAAATGCAAAAGATGAATGGTTTTTATTTTCTAGGCGCTCCAGTTCTTTAAGCCTGAAACAGTGAACATATGGATGATTAGAAATAAATCCTATGCTTGAGCCAGAGTGAAGTGCGGTCTGTTGAACTGAGCAGCCCATAGGTGTAGGACTTCTGTCTTGTATTTAAGCAGGGAATGTGAAGACAATAAAAGTAGCTCTTGGTGCTTCTTACATGTAGTCCTGCATTAACTCTGGATGTCTGTGAATTTTCTGTTAGATTTAGAAGACTTAGTACAAAAGGGTCATTATGGAAAAGTTTGTTTTAAGAAAAAGAAACAGTGTCCAAATTGTCAAGAATTTCTAAATTGCAAATGCAGCATATGACCTGCTGAGTGCGATAACTTCAAAAGCTTCTGGTTTAGCTTTTGCACTCAGTAGCACAAGACAGCCTTCAATAAATACTGACCATCATGCAAGTGAAATTACCTTCATTTCGTACCATTGCCACTAAAAATGGTAGAAATTTTCTGATACTTCTCTCCTCAGAGGCACTGTTTGTCAGATAAAATCCTTTTCTGAGAATGCTGCAGGTACGTTGCGAATACAAGAAAAGGCGACAAAGAAAATTGGAACAGTAACAGCTACATGAAAACCTGTATTTAGTCTTTTTAGTTCAATCTGTGACAATTGGAGCCTATATAAACACAATCCCTTAACTATCATCGAGAAAGATTTTCAAATATATTTGAAGAATATGAACCTGCAGGGTTAGACTGCTCCAATTTGTTTGCTTGAATAGGCCTACATTTGGGATAGAAGTGTTTGCATTTCTACAGATTCTGATTTCACTTAAACATATGTGTTTCCAATCATACTCAGTCAGATGCATGTTGTGCATTTGAACTGGAAGTGGTAGTTTGATACTATAGTGTGTGTTGCTGGCATACGAGACATACAGGATATGTCAGTAATGATTTAATGAAGTTTAAACTAAGAATGTTGTGTTTGCTTTCTGGTAATTTGGCCATTTCTGTCTGTTGTGATTTTTTGATACCTGAGACAATTCTTTCTTTTTGTAAGTGTAACACTAGATGAGTAATAAAACATACTGCTTAATCTAAAATCATGAGTTCTGTGGCTTTCAACTCTTTTCAATTATAGTAGGCTGATAACAGTTGAGACTGACTTCAATTTCCCGGGAGAAGTCCCTGTAATGCTCTGATATTCTTAGAATTTTTTTGAAGGAAAGCAATGTTACTTTCTCAGAGACGGCTCTTCATGCTTTAGGTAATAGTTAGCCATAACTGGCTTTTTTTAAACTTCCATTGCTTTAGGAGACTTCTGATTTGGCTCAAAATGTATTTTCCATGCACAAAATGTATCAGCATCTTTCATATACTGGATATTTGTGTAAGCATTGTTTTGAAGTGAAACAAGGACTGACGTGTGTAATTAAGTAGCAAAAAAAAGGTACAAAATAATGAAAAAACATTTCAATATCTTTTTTCCCTGTAATTCCTGGTAATTATATCATACATGAGCAGGGTTATTGGTTTAAATGAATACTAAAGCCTTGTGGTTAAAAACATCTTTTACTGTATTTGTAAGCAGAAATAAAAGTTCTAATTGAGTGAACTAGGAGCAATTGCAGTTTAGTTTACATATGTGAAAATTTCCATAAACTGTGGTGACTGTTATTTTCCTAACATATTTGTATAAATTGGTGACACAAATGTTTGTTTTGGAGTAGCCAATTAAGCATTAAGGAAGAGAGTATTGCTCATTGAATGCTGCAAAGTTAGGGAAGATAATAAGTATTTATCAGAAACCACTTCATAACTGGCCAATAGAAAAAAGACAAGTGTCAAGAAATCATTATTTCTTGAATTAACTTCATTCTGCTTCAAGCCTTTCCGAAACTGTTTGCAATCCAATTTTACTTTTCTAAACATTTTTTAAAGCCATTTTGCTTTCACTGACATTTTGAAGACTACTTGTGATAAGAGATTTCCATTTTACATGCATTTTCATTGTCTACTCAAACACATAAAAGCACAGTGGGTTTTTTTTCAGTTCTACTTATGGGTTGAGTTGAAACTGCCAAGTTTCCAAAAATACTTCCAAACATGCTTTATTCTGGGAGGCATTTTAAGTGCTAAGTACTATTGTTCCATTTTCATTCTGAAGGTTTAGGAATTTTTAAAAGCTTTTAGTTCTCTAGATTTCATTATTTTTTCAACTGTTATATGATATTCTCTAATTCATATGGTTTACTACAACTTTTTGGTTGTTTGCCTGTTACATTACAAGCCTGTACATAATCTTGCACCCAGGTACTCATCAAGGTCAAGACTTGCACTTTGTTGAATTTCAAGTGGTTTATTTGTGAAATGCATATACCTCAGGATCAGACATTTCTCTGGAGATTCACTTTCTTTTACTTCAGAATTTTTACTTCAGTCTTTTAATCTGACATAGGTATTTGACTTTAACTTTTCATCTGTAGATGTGAAATAGGATTTGCTTCATCTAACTTTAGATGTTTAAAATGTAAAATTCCAGACTCTCCGTAGTTAGAGATAGAGACCTGTGGGTAATGATTCTTGTTTATCCAAAGATCTTTACTAATTTCTAGAAAAATACTAACAACTACTTTAAAGTTGAGTCTTTTAAATGGCTAAAGTTAAATGATGTGCTTTCTGCTCTCAGAACAGGGTCGTATGGGTGAATTCATTCAAAAAAGACATGCTCCTTTTCAGTTTTAATTTCTGTTACAGTTCTGATCTGTAATAAGGCAGAACCTGATTGAAATGGCCAAACTCCTGTCTAAACCTCTAAGCAGTGTGAATATTAGTGATCAGGTATGTCTGAAGGTTTAGAGCAAGCCATAGTAAGCACAAGGCACCAGAATTTTAAAAGAATGCACATCAGCTATGAATGGTGACATTGACTTGCTTGCCTGATAGATTGTCCCTAAAATGTGTGTTGGCAGTAAAAGTGAGGCAGCAAAGGCCATTTGGTTTTCCTAAACTGAGAGTCATATTTTTCCCTGCAGACTGTAGACTATAGTTAGCTAAGTGATACCTAGAAACTTCCATTTATATTTTTAACATTCTCTCTGTTCTGTTCTTGAGAAATGCATATGAAAAAGAGAAGCATAATAAACCCTGTCTTGATGAATGCATTTAAGAGATACGTGAAATCTGTAAATGAGAGCCAGTATGAAAAGCAAGGATTCTCCTTAATGCCCTTTTCTCCTTCACACATATGAACACCCAAGTGCAGGCATACACAGCTGCAGTAGATATATTTCATAGAATCATAGAATCAACTAAGTTGGAAAAGTCCTTTAAAATCATCAAGTCCAACAATTACCACTGATTTGCCAAGACCACCACTAAACCATATCACTGAGGGCCTCATCTGCACAGTATTTGAACACTTCCAGGGACAGTGATTCCATCATTTCCCTGGGCAGCCTGTTCTAATACCTGATCACCCTCTCTGTGAAGAAATTTTTCCTATTATCCAACCTAAACTTCCCCTGACCCCTACTTAGGACAAGAGACTGACCTCCACCTCACTACAACCTCTTTCAGGTTGTTATAGAGAGCAATAAGGTTCCCCCTGAGCCTTCTCTTCTCCAGACTTAGCAACACCAGTTCCCTCAGCTGTTCTTCCTAAGACTTATTCTCCAGACCTTTCATCAGCTTTGTTGCCTGATTTTCTGGACCTGCTCCAGCACCCTAATGTCTTTCTTGTGGTGAGGTGCCCAGAAATCAGCTGTGGTTTGTTTGTTTGTTTTTAACACTTTTACAATTCTCCTTTTGTGTTAATACTACAGTAAGGAAACAGTGCAACAGTAAATGTTACTGAAAAGCTACAGGATTTGTTGTTTTGGAGTTACTGGACTTGTGCAAAAGCTTCAGCACCACGAAGCAGTGCATTAATATATAATGTTTATGCCTATTAGGAAGTTAAATTTCTTTATTGTTATTCCATAGTCATTTGTTACCTCCTTTGTGCTCCTTGTTGAATTTATTTCAGCCATACGTACTTGGCCTGAGCTTGGATTTTACGTCAATTACATGGAGGCTTTAAGAAAATAAAGTAATTCATTATTCACTAACTTTATACATATACTTATAGAAAACTTTTCCAATTAGCTTTGTTGGTCAATGACTCCAAAGTTCAGTGGTTCTATCAGTACAGTGTGGCAAAAAAAGATTCACTGTCTTTTATAACCATTTTAATCACACTTAAAAGAGTATGATACATTTGTGAAGGCTCCATTGCAATTTAGTTTAGTATAAATAGTGCAAAGTCATTAGGTGGTGTGGCAGAGCTAGAAGAACATCAGTTCATTTCAAGTCTTAATGCTGATATTAATGAAGTTTGGGAAGACAAATTAATCAACTGGAGACTGAAAAGTTACTGCAGTCTAATTTAAATCTATACAAAGATACACTTACAGTTTCTTCAATTTTTATCATTCACGTTTTTCATCTCTAGATCAGTTTATATATACATATGAAATGCATACAAATTTTTGTACGTGTCTGAACTGTATTTTCACATATGGTCCAATGTGACTATTGCAAAAGTCTGTTTCAGCTTTTTAACACAGCAAGCATAACCTTTATATGTGTGTGTACATATGCATATATACATATGTAGCTCAGCTATATATGCCATAATGATAGTGAAGCTCTGTAATACATAAGAGTTTTTAGTTCACATTCAGCTCATCATTAACGTATTCTAAAATAGAACTATATTCAAGTAATACTAATTTTGAATCTTGCTGCTGAAAATAGTAAGTGGTGATAGAACTGTATGAATGCCCTAGTAATTAAAGTATTGCTTTCAAGGAAACATTTATGTAAGTTGTCATAACTTTCATGAGTTTCTGAGCATTTTGTGCGAAGTAGCTGATATAAATCCACAAAACAAGATTCTATTTTAATATTCTAAATCTATTCTAGTTAAATTTAATTTAATTAAACTATTGAGCTTACCTTCACTTAAAAATAATTTAGAATTTATGATTAGAGATAATGTAGAAATCAAGGAATCTTCAAAGCTGGCAAATTTAAAACAAAGCGTCCAGTTACAACACAATTTCAGAGGAATTTTAGAATGATGTGGTAGCTGAAATTTGATTAAAAGTTTTGCATATATGTGTATATATATAGGTCTATTATAATATATATAAAAATGCCCTTTGTGTATATTTCAAAGAATTTTATGTATATCATATATTTGTACGTATAATATTCTGCAGATAAAAGGAAGAACTATCTTTGTTACAGTAAAGTGACAGAGGTACCAATAATTTTCAGTCCTTAGTAAGTAATATTCTATGCTATTGCAGGAAATAAGGGGCAGAGGATTTCAGGAGACATAGTGTTTGTATACATTAGGACTCAAAACACATTTGTTAGCTTGGCAGTCCTGACACACTTTAATATTACCTTAAAGAAGGATTCTAATTTTGCTGTGCTTCAGTTCCTGTTTATTTCTATTGTGATCATCCTGAGGTGGTTCAGTGAGAAATAGTGATTTTAATGGGATTTTTTTCCATAATGAGACATCAGGTACTCTTATAGTCAATTGTTAACAAAATCATTGGAACACCTCATATCGGAATACTGGCAGTGAGTAGGTAGCATGGTAGCAGTAGTTGTTGTATTTTTGGGTAGTAAATCATTTAAATGTGGATTAAGCCTAGAGGGGGGGAGGTAAAAATGCTTGAACAGAGAACAAGAAAAGTGAAGAAATGGGGCTTTTGGGGAGATAAGTCAGTCTATCAGGAAGGAGGAACTTGAAAGGAAATGCAGGTTCTTTGAGGGAAACTTGCTTAAGCTGATGGCACTTATCTTTTTTTTCTTTTTCTTCTTTTTTTTTAAATATTTCTCTTATGCATCCTCTACCCTTTTGACTCTGGACCTTCATTCCTTAAGCTCAGTAATCTGATTTGACTCCTTGTTAGGTGCTTTCTCTGACCTTATTGAGCTCTTTCTTCTCCAGTGCATAGCTGGATTTCCTAACTTAATGAGCGCAAAATGTTATTGTTCCCTCCCAGAGACTGATCTGTGGTTATTAGTGCTACTGCAGGTTGTTAGCAGTGGAGGTCACTGTTTGATGGACTGAAAGATGGGTGGGGAAGATGAAGGCAGACACTGTAAGTCTTTGTTAAAAGATATGGATTTTGCAGGTAAAATAAACAGTACAGTTTTAGCAACAGTACTTTATATGGGTGATTCATATGTCGCTCAATCAGTCATGTCAGAACACATCCAGAAAATGTTTTCTTCAGTGTTAGTGTTGGGCATTTTACAGTCGCTTCTCTTGCTCACACTTTTCCAGAATATTTTTATATCCTAAAATTCTTAGCTTGTGTGACTGCTTACTTGATTTCTTCACTTGTCCTGGCATCCATCAGGCATAAGATTGATGTTTTCATGTAGGTCATAGAATCATAAGATGGTTAGCATTGAAAGGAACCTTATAGATCATCTAGTGCCAACCCCCTTGCCTTGGGCAAGGACACCTTCCACTAGACCAAGTTGCTTAAAGCCACATCCAAACTGGCCCTGAACGCTGCCAGGGATGGGGCATCCACAGCTTCTCTGGGTAACCTCTTCCAGTGTCTCATTACCACCACAATAAACTGGTGCAAGCATTACTTCAGGCGCACAAGAGGAAGAGTTATAAAGTTGGAGGTAATTCTGCATCTCATAATGTTGGCCAGTGTAGCGTTTTGCTAAAATTGTGGAAATAACACAACCACCAGCTTCTTCCAAGTACAACATTAGACTGGTAGACAAGTAGTTTGTAGTTAGTTTGATGTAATTACTTTTCTGCTTGATACATGCATGCTTTGATTGTGTTCAGATTAGAGGCCACAAGCCTTAGCATCCAGTTCAAACAAATGGGATCAGGGCTGTAGACCCTGCGTACAGGCCACATGCAAAGAAAACGCAGTACTTGTTTCCTGAGCATCATGAATATGAAACTAGGGAATACCTCTGCCCTTTAATAGAAATCAAGTTCCATTAAAGATTTTATTTGAAGTTCTGTGTTTAAAAAAGCTCCTTAAGCAGTATCAAGCTATGCCTTTGAGTTAATTCTGATATATTAATACATGTGTCTATACACATATGTGTTTGTGTGTGTGTGTGTGTTCCCTTCTGGTTAGCAAATACTTCCAGATAATGAAGAAGTCACGAAAGGCAAGATTGTATTTGAAACAGAGAAATGTGCTTCATGTATTACATAAATTAATCAAATCAAATACTTATATCTTTTTGTGTCTTTTTATGCGTATACACACACAATTAATGTATTACATCTTCATAAACGCATATTTCCCTACTACCTTATGCCAGTTTTATTACATCAATTTGTTTTTACAAGTTGTGTCCAGCTGGCACATAAAATCAAATTGCCCACCAAATTGTTTATTTGGATTGTTCCATTGGTCTTGCCTACTCTTATCTGTTGTTGGTGTGACTTAACCCTCAAGATACATTTTTCATTCCCAGTCAGAAATGTTCATACTAAGTTTATTATAGATCAACAGAGATGTTGATTTGGTTGTAGGTAATGTGTTTTTCATGACTGGTTGTTCTTTGGTTTAAAGTAGCTGTTATTTGTCACACTGACAGGTACACCTACTGCGAAATGCTGGCGATGAAGTTACCATCACTGTTCAGTACCTCAGGGAAGCTCCATCATTTTTAAAGCTCCCATTAGGTAAGAGGAAATTAATGAATAAGAGTAATTTGTTTTCCTCTTTGCAGTATTCTTATAATAAGATAACAGTGACAGAAATAGGAATTAAATCTTTGAGTGGTTTACAGGAAGAAACAGAAAACTGCATGTACTTTGCTGCTCAACATGTAAGGATCTCATGCATACTGCATGACTGCTTCTGTATAGTTTATTCAAAATAAAACTGAACAACCCATTAAAATGCAGTACAATCATGGGTGATATCTGGAAGTTTTTCTACAGAAGCTTTGCCTGAATACAATAAAATACTGTTTGCAAACATTTGAATCATACATTCACACTGAAGGGTATTTTCAGGACATTTTCCAAACAAATGGATAACGTTAGTTATGCATACTTCATACATTTTGATCATTTTTGTCAGAGAGTAGAATTATAATGTGACAACTGAGTAATATAATGGTAGCAACAGTAAATTGTTTATGAAAAATGCAGATGAGGGAAGTTTTTGGTTGTTCTGGTTAGCAAATAAAAATATGTAAGACACTCATTTTTAATCAGTTTTGCAAGTAGAAAAGTGCACATAATATATCAGCTAACTTAGACTGAATAATTTTGTACTAGTTTATCTTACATATGATTCTCTTCCCAAATTAAGCAAAACAAATTTAAACTATGTTTAGTTCTGGGGATTTATGTATGTTGTGCTCAACTATGTGCATGGGCTTTTTTCTTGATTCCAACAGAATCATAGTTCTCATAGGTCTAGCTCCTGTCGTTAGATGAGCGTCTGTCATTTAATCTAGGTTCTTAGACCTATTAAAAGCAAACCTGACAGGCCTCTATTAAGCTGAACTATACATTTCATGCTAAAACCTTTATTTCAGATCTTACTACATATAATTTCCAGTTGAATATGTAATCTAAATTCAAAGAAATCTTATTTTTAAATTTGAAGATATTTTCTGGTCAGTGTTCCTTTTAATGAAACTTCAAGTTTTGTCTTCCTGACTTGCCTACTAGGTAATCGGATGACTATAGTTCAATATTGATAATGTCTTGGATAACTGTGTCCAAGCTTAAATATGACTCTGGCAAGGTAGTAGGGTCTTAACCAGTAAATTTTGTGTGGCCACATTCATTTGTGGTTATGACAATCCTACAAGTAATTTTATCTCATCTTGTTGATTGACATCACACACACACTTGGGTTCCATCACTTATGGCTGGTTAATCTTAGCTAAGAGCTAAGGTCCCATGCAGCCACTCTCTCACTCCCTTCCCTCAAACAGAACATGGGGAGAAGATACAATGAAAAAGCTCTTGAGTCAAGACAGAAACAGGGAGACCACTTATTAATTACTGTCAGAAATAGTTCACACAGGTCCAGAAATATTGATGCCCTCTTGGTACATCATGGCTGCACTGCCTTTTCCACCAGGAAGCACTGCAGCCATTCCTGTCCGGGTGGCTGAGATTATGGCACTGCTTCCATAAAGTGCTGCTTCTGGTAAGAGAAAGCAGTGATTAGCAGGGAGACTAGATCACCTTCTATCTCCGTGTGACCAGAGGTGTGTGCAAAACTTCTGTAGATTAATAGCTTCCATGAGCACTTGAACCAGGAACTTTCACCTTAGAAGACCCATAACTGTCATTCAAAGGGCCTCTTTCATGGCCTGTGGCCAACTAGCACCATTTGGAGTGTGCCCCTGATTGGGGCAAAACCTCTTTGGAAAACCTGTTTGGAACAGGGAAGACAGTGACGTTTTAGACAAGCTATCACAGACTATCAAAAAGCACAGCAGAGAAGCAATGCTTCTTAAAGACATGTCTTGGATACAAATTGCTAATTTGTGGCAGGTTATTAGGCTTGCCTCCTTTATAAATAGTATGAGAAAATCTTTGGCAAGCATTATACTACCCTGCCCAGTCCCATACTACATGCTCAAGAAAAAGACTTGCTAAGTATGATCAGACAGGTGAAGAACTTAAATGACCCTTGTGAACTGAACCTGGACTTCAGCACAGAACTCAGCTGCTCCTCTCTAGGATATTCTGCACAGCCATCCAATGTGGGCTAAGACCAAGCTCAATGAGTCATTGCGATACTATGGTGACTTGATATAAATATTCATTTTGGTGTTGAGGAAATAAGCAAATAAGGTGTAGAATGGAAAATGGGTCTGGTTTTGGGCTGTACACTGAAATTACAGAGAATAGTTGTGGGACAAAACAGCCTATTTCAGGAAGAGCTTTTCACAAGCCCATGCACAAAAGGGAATTCTAGTCATGAAGCGCCAGTGATACATATAACAAGCTAAGCTAAGTAACAATTCTACTCTGCAATAAAGTACTTCCCAAGTCACACTGCATGTGAGATTTGAGTGCATACATGCATAATTCTGAAGTATTTTGGCTTTTCCTAGCATCCCAGAAGACTCAGGCATATAGTCCTCTACCTTCAAGCATTCAGTCGTACCAACGGCTATACTGGCAGTTTTAGTACTGTGGTGTGTTCACTTCAAACACAAACAAACCATCTCTTCCTATTAACCCATACTATTACTGTTTCTGTAAGTACATTGTCAGGGGTATCATCTGTCTCCCCTGCTTCCTCATCATACCTCTCCCTTCCCTACACTGTCTCATGCCATGGCTAGCAGAAGCAGAAGATGTCACAACAGGGAAATATCTGCTTACAGGTCTCACCAGTTTTTCTGATTATTTCATTCTTTCATTATTGTGAGCAACAAATACAGGATTTGGTATGAATACTGATGAACTGGCACTTAGGAATGAGACAAAGACTACTTGTTTCTGTTTGGAGGAGGCCCTAACTCGGGGTGGTATGCCAGCATTGATTGTTGTCTCTTCCACAGCTGCCTGGGACTCTTGGCCCTTACTATCATGAGACTGTCCATAACAGTAAATTAAATTATGCCAGGGAATATTCTTTTCCACAGGAATTTGATCAGCAATTTTATAAAATATTGCAGAATTCTTGGCATAATTTTGCATAGAACAAATACGTCCTCAAAGAACTCTCAGGCCTAGATTAGAAGGTAGCATGGGCCAGTAGGGTCATTAACTGTCTGATTCATTGGGTTGTCTGGCTCCGTGGCTAAGGTAATTCCTTATCCCATGGCCTGTGGCTTACTCTAAGGTCACTGTCAGCTAGAGAGAGGATAGATTTCTGATTCTGGAAACCAAAGGAAGAAATCCTGGGTTTTCTTGGAGCTGGGTCAGGCAGTTATTAGTGGCTATAAGGGTTATTGTATTAGTCTATCTTACAGAATAGATACAGCGTCAGCTCTTGGGTGTTGTCATTAAGAATTCTCTGGAGCTAAGTCTATTACCCATCCTAGAGCTGAGGATGGCTTGTAGGACCCTTTTAGATAAGACTCACTGCTGCTGGGAAGACTTCAGGACATTTTGTGGTAAAGCAGACTCTTCAGAATTTTTCTTTTTTTTGATAGTTATACCAAATTATAAGAATATTCTGAAGTTGCAAAGCCTGCAGTATAATTAAAAATCACCAGGAGTGTTTCCTTTGATTTTAATTTTGTGGTTGCTCTGGAATGAGCTTTGTATCTATTGGAGGTGTTTATGACATAATTATCAAGTTAGATAAATGAATTTTTATTTGCACACAGGAGGTCTCCAACATCATTCAGTGATGTTGATCGTAAGACAAATTGATGTAAAGGATGAAGTCTTGCTGGCTACTTGCTCGACATTTATGTGCTGACCTGCATTTTGGGAGTTTTATTAGTTATTTAGAGATTTAGTGTAATTCATCGACTGAAATAAACAACCGCATGTTGATGGGACTCTTAGTTGACCAGACACCTTTCTAGGCCTTAAGGCTTTTAAAGTTAAAAATAAAATCCAGGCATTATTAAAATAAGTAGTAAAATGCCTAACTTTTAAAATTGTAAAATCTCAGTGATTTTGTTAATATAAAAAGATTTAAAAACAGCTCCTACCTGTACCACTGCAAATGAGTTCTTGCTTTAGGTGTGATGTCAGCTAGCTTGGTGATTTGCTGAGGTACTGCTAGCTCTGCAAAATCCCCTGTGATCCTTACAGAGTTTCTTTCCCTCACCTCAGAGTTCTCTTTGTCTTTTTCTTGCTGTCCCCAGGAGTGTATCAGTCTCTTTTGCGAACTGCAGTCTCCTATATCCTTGCTATCTCTCTCTCTGAGCCCTTCTCACCTTACAGGGTAAGGTGTTGTGATTTTTATTGTGAGCATACTCAGCTATTGCACAGGTAAAGATCAGGCAAAGATCATCTCCTTTCCCACAGGATCCTTTCTGACACAGCCTTCTCAAAAGAAAAAAAAAAAAAAACAGACTAAGATGAGAATAAGCAAATTAAAGAGATGAAGCCTGTCACAGTGTAGGTTTGGATTTCTCATAGGCTGGCTGGCTGACTATGATGCTTAAACCACAACAGTGAGATAAGAGGGTAAGTAGGCAATAACAGTTGCTGAAAATCTCACAATACGCAAAATACCTGGCGTCAGTACCCATCAGGATACTGTACTGTGATCATGGAGTGTAGCAAATTATTCTCAAACTATTGTTCCAGAGTTTGAACCTGTACCTAACACTTGATTTGGAGTCTCAGCTACTTGGGCAAGAGCTACAGCAGCAGACAGTACAAGATTTACTTTGTGTTAATATATTTTGTATCATGTATGTGTTGTTGTAAGAACAGGGAGGAAAGACCACCTGATTGCTCTACGGCTGCCATGCAGGGAGTCAGATCAAGCTGCTAGAAGAGATAAGAGCATTGCATCTTCCTTGCGATCTTCTAAAATGCTGAACAAGACCAGGAAGGAGTAGTCCATGAGTGAGTGAAGCAGAACAGGCAGTGAGCAACCTAAAAGATCTGTGAACTTGTTTGCAATCAGGTGGTAGAGGTGACATAGTTTGAGAAAAGCGTGTAGTTTCTAGTGACTCAGAAAACCAAAGAAAGCTGCTGAACTAAAAGGAAATCTGCTGTGATGGCGTGGGAGGAGGGAAATTTGTTGCTTAACCTTTTATTCTTAGTTTTCTTTCTTTTTCTATTCTTATTCTCCGTTTTCCGTGTAATAGATGTCAATTTACTGACAAAAAAAAAATATTCTAATGTAGCATTTTTAATTATGGTAAAACATGGATTTAGAGATTTGAAAATATCTACATTCATTTCTTTTGATATGCTCAAATTGCTGAAGAGGTGAGATAATTACACTTTAGGAATTTGATTGGTTATTGGATCTCCCATAGTTACCCACTGACAGAGGTAGTGGGATTCCCCAACTAGCAGATTCTACAGGGGATAATTTAATGCCAAGTTTTTTATTTTAGTATTTTTATTGCAAAAAATTGCAAGTTATCTTCTGTTCTAGCAAGTCACTGTGGTCATCTGTGAGTATAAACATAGATTTTTGTGGTCCACTGTACTTATATAGTAGCTACAAAATGTAGCTAGCTACTGAAGTCAGTGCTTGGGTAAGAACCATACAAGCAAAGCATAATTCTTCCTTCTGCTGCCATCATCTAGCATTGTACCAAAAGGACTCCAAATAAAACCATGCTGAAACTTCAGAATGCAGGATGTAATTCTGAGACCTCAGCACTGCATTGACAGAGATTTGTTATGGAGAAAATGAGCTTTTGTTGAATTTTGCTAAATCTTCTAGCTATGTGGAATAGATAAATACAAAAATATGTGACTAAGAATGACTTTTTGACGTTCATGATGTTAGACTTGACAGGCCTATTAATGTAAAATGATTTACAGGCAATTTCAGGTGACTTCTTCAGATGGAAAAATGAGTTTTCAGTGATGATGAATATAATGCTGTGAAATTGATTTTGTGTGTTTTATTGATAAGACCAAGTGCTGTCTGACAGTAATTGTGTATTATTGGTGCTGTATGTTAACATTTTACATCTAAGCAGAAATTACACAATGATGTGACTTTGTGCTGTTTCCATTATTGTATGTTACAAAAGTATTAAGCTTTCTTGGAGTCACCTGAACTACTAAAGCAGGATCATGATGCATAACAACTAAAGGAAGATATATATCAATATATATGCGTAATCTGAAGATATTAACATAGAATCAACATTTCAAGATGATTGCTTTTAATTTCACAGTTAGAGGACATGCATCATTCATTAGCATTTTAAGAAAAAGATATACCCATTAATAAAGTGTATTTATGTGTACAGTTAGTACTTGCCTGGGAACATCTTATTAGCTTTGCTTATAAATACAGTCCACAGTTATACTCTAAGATGAGACTTTCAAGACTCAATAGGATTTATTTTTGATTAAATTAATAGGATTTGTGTAACTGAATTTACTCGGTTTTGAATATCTCATTCACAGTGAAAAAAGACTAAATCCTGCAAACAGCTAAGCATAAAAGTAGCTCCCGTGAGCACAGCCTCTATAAAATGACATCTAGCTAACTCTCCTTTCTAGACATAAAGTATGGCATATGGGAATTTTATTGATTGTAATTTTAAAATGGAGGTAGTATTTCTGGCGTGGTTTGGTGATCTATATTTTAAATTTTTCATGTGTTTTACAGCTGGAATAGATACCAACTTACATATACATGCATTTTTAACATAAACAATTATTTTTTATTGTCTGATTTCTAGGTTCCCCTGGACCGTCCAGTGATCACAGCAGTGGAGCTTCATCACCTCTCTTTGACAGTGGCTTACATTTGAATGGAAACTCAACTAATACTGTAAGCAGATGATTAATAAATACTTGGTGTAAGCTATGTGAGTTTTCTTCCCATTCTGAGCTTCAGAATGCTAGTGTAGGGCTGTAAGACTACCTTAATTTTATTGGGCTTGTTGTTTACTTATTTGTTTGATTGATTTTGAAGTGCACATACTGTAAAATTCTATACTTACAAAACAGTCAACATGGGGCCCTGGACTGCTAGTTTCTTAATCTGAGGCAACTGGGAAGCTTGTAGGAATGAGCAGTAAGATTTAATCATTGTTTAGACATGAATTCCTGTGAGCCTTTGTCATATCTTGTTGAATTGTGGTATAGTACTGTTGAATTTAGTCCAGCTAGAGTTTCTGAAATGCACAAGGAATTCAGAAAACAGTGTAAAGGTGAATTACTCAGGCAAATTTTTGTGATGGGAAAAAGGGTGAGAAAATGAAAAAGAAATCAAATGGGAAAGCAGACATAGGGGGAAAAAAAGGGTCTGTTTTTTAAATACAGAGGCTATTCAATTCCTTTTTTCTGCAGTAACCAGCTGTGATTGAATTACTTGCATCATCGAGGAGGGGGGGAGGGGAGTAGGGAGGGAAGATATTACTCGGGGAAAAATACTAGTCGCCGAAGCCAAAGAAGATAGGATGTCTTAGTAGGCAACATTTGCTCTTTCAAAAATGAAGACTGAAGATGTAGATACTAGCTGTACAAGGAAGTGGACCTTCATGTTGAAAACTTCTTCAGCTCCTAACAAATTGCAGCTGTAGTCTTTCAGATGGATATTAAATTTTACAGTAGGAATGCCCACTGAATAGAGTGAAAGCTTCTCCTCTCCTGATTTTCATCTTCTTTCCTACTCAGCAAGACACATCACTTCTGCTTATTGCTCCACTTCTCCCAAGCTTTGCACTCCTTTGAACACTGTATTTCTAAACTTAAGACTTCTTTTCATCTGATTATATATATATATATGAGATAATATAAATATATACGTGTGATAAATGAATAAATAGAAATAAGCTTTTCTGTGCTGACACGTATACCTTAGTGCTAGGGGTCCAATCTGAGCATAGATACAGAAGGTTTAATGTTTATTTGGTTTTAGTTATGCAGATAATTATTACTTTTAATTACCTTGAACTGTAGCCTTACTAAAGAACTCAAATCTGTCCTCAGAGTCCAGCATTCTGCAACACCTGTCTACTAGGTACTCTGCAAAGTCCTTTCTGCAAATACCTTGTATTATAAGAACAGGGCTATGATCAGATGATTGCTTGTGACTGCATTATCATCTTTTAGTAAACCAATGCATATTAAGCGCTAGAATGATTGTGCCATAAAGACTTTTAATATTCATTATGACTGTACTGTGGGAATTACACACTTTGAATTCTGAGCATTATAAAAACATAAATAAGTGGCTGGAATTTTGTAGACTTGTAACAGAGTAATTTAGAGTTAGTTGCCAAGGTAGCACACTAAAGAATGTGCATAAGCTTGAAATATAAGTGGAAAAACAGAAAGCAAAATGGGAGAACACTAAGGTACTAGCTTGCTTTCATACAGCATTTATTTTTTCTGAAGCTTGACATAAAGTCACATAAGGAGCTATGTATTCACCAGACACTGTGAAGCAGAACAATCTACGTTATATCTAGCCTAATAAAAAAGTCATGGTCTCCCTTCATAGGAAACAAGATGAAAAATTGATGGATTCTTATTGTGAAATACAAAAGCAAAGTTCTAAGTATTCTGGGTAGGAATGACTGGCTTTTGAGATGATCTGCTGGAGATGTATAGTCAAACTTCTGTCAGAGTAAACTATGAGTGTAACTAACTGAGCTGTAGTCAGAACTTTCATACTGGTTATAAATGTATTTCAACTTCTAGTTAGTGAGTGGTTCTACTTTTTTTAATTAGGTATTTTCATTTTTTACAGTGAAGGAATAGCAGAACTGACATTTCTTATAATTGTATTGCCCAGTAGGGATAAGGATATTTAAATTCTTTTTTAATGTCACCTTGTTAGGGGAGATTTGACTCACTTTGAATATTGTGTCTTGTAAGTCTGCATAGCAGTTGTATGTACCTTCCTAGCCACAGTCATGTTCAGAAATACCGACTGGAAATACTGCTGGGGAAAGTATCAAATGTAAAGAAACGGATGGGAATGAGATGCAAGGAATTACTGATACATCAGTTTTACCAAGCTGTTATTCAGCATGTCTGTTCTGAATAACAGTGGTATAGAGACACTTCAGCTTGCTTGTATCATGTAGACAGTAGTTCACCCATCTTAACAGCAAGCTGCTTCTGCCTAATATGATTATACCATTTTCAGTACTGGTGCTAGCTTGCCTCTGTTAGAAATACTTTTACCACCTTGGCTGTGAAACATCTGTTATATGTGATGCAGTATTATCTTCAGGATATATGTACATCCTCCCTATAATATCAGAGCAGTTTCCAAAATAGCATTTTAACAGGGTTCTCTGGAACACAGAGAAATGAGCTGAAGTGCTCTCTTCACACCTAATTATTTTGTGGTTGGGCACTGTGACAAATGCTGTGGAGATTAGTAATGGTAGATACATTTATCTGTATTTTATAAGCGGTTTATTAAACACAAAGTGACATTTCAGAAGGGAACATTAAAACATTCAAAGGAGGTGGTCTCTACGCTAGTGATTACAGGTTGTTTTCTTGAAGGATTCTAACTAGAAAACAACAAAGAAAATACTGTAGAGAGATTCTCCTAGACGTGCATATATCCTAAATGTCCAGGCCAGCTCCCCGGAATAATTAAGGGGGATTAAAAAAAGAGAAATAAAACAAATTCCTGTTCAAGACATCGAGTTATATGATAGTTACAATCCAAAGTGAGAATGAAGTTGGTTTTCATTTCTTTGAATATCCAACTTCCTTGAATTGTCTAAAATGGGTGTTCTAATAAGTGAAGTGAGACCACTGTAAATCATTATTTTATGTGTGTTCATGTAATTTAAGAACTCTGATTTAATTTTGATAGTGCACATTTAGTTTAGTTGGTTAAATGAAACTAAACAGGCACTTAAAATTTTCTAAGTAGGCTTAAAGTATTTTTTCCTTGAGGGCTTTCTTGCATCTGTTAAATTAAAAAGTTTTGCTTTAAAAAAGACATTGCCTACTTTATCATCAAGTTCAGGTTTTTAAGAATTAAAAATACAGATGTTCAACTCTTGGTGGGACCAGTAGGATGCTAAATCTTTAATGTCTGTTATAGTCCTGGTTCCAGAGTGAGAGAAGGGCATGACTCAGTCTCCAAGCATGTAAAGGCAAAAAGGGAAGAGGACCCAAGAAAAGGGGGTGAACCCTCTCTGACAGAGAGTAAAAGCTATTCTGATAGATACTTTAGTGGAGTGTGTGACCAGATCATTGCATTGAGATTGAACTGATGCCCTACATCTGAAACAGTTTCAATAGTTTCATTTTTATAATATTCCTGTAGTGTCTTCCAATTCAGTGTAAACACATTATTGATCATTCTTAAACTTTATTTTATTCTTCATTTTTATTATCCTGTAGCTCATTTTAAAGAAGAAAAGTTTCAGGATTTCAGATCAATACCTTTTCTATTAGAATGGTTTAGCATGTGATACCGATAGACTCTGCCAACTCTTGATCTGGAAATCCATGTTTTTCTCACTGAATATGAAAGCAATGTAACTTTAAATTGACTTCCAGTTCACAGTGTATCATTTGGCAATGTACATGCATAAAATGTAGTTAATGTAATAAATACAATAAACAGCTTAGAGGTGCAGCACTGGTTATTCTCATGAAAGTAATCATCACCATCTCTTCCATTTATTTGCTGAAGAGAAACTTAAAGTAGATGAACACAGCTAGCTACACTTAAATATTTTGGACTGCTGCTGTGCTGAAGACATTTATGAAATGAGATAAACACACTGGAAATAAGTGTGCTTCTTTTTCTCAATTAATAAAATACGAAGTGACTGTTCCCTTTCCACCTACAGGGAAAAATATTCCAAATTTTCTGTTTCTGATTACACCTTTCAGGAAGCATAGCAGTAGAAGCTGGAAAAAGCCTATCAAATAACACCTTCCTACTCCACGACTGTAGAATTGTTAAGGAAATGCATTTGATATTGAGTATTGAAATTGTTTGATTTAGATTTAGCTATTCAAAAGTGCTGTGTTTTTCTAATTCTGATTAGAGTTGATTGGGACTTTCACTATGAGATTAATGAAGTGAATAAAAGCTATCTTTAAAAGTCTTATCTTTTAGTTGTATTGATCCCCACTGTCACTGCTAATCCTTTCAGCAGACTTATTTCTTCTAGTATTTAACATCTGATTGATCTCATTGGTCATTTCTTCTGCACAGAAATTAATATGGCTTTAGGATTTCCTTAACTTAAAGCCTTAACAAAAGCTGATGAAAGTTAACATGGCATTGAAAATATAAAGAAAGTCTTACTAGCTGCTAAATAAATGAACACGGAACAATATTTGCCGCTTTATAACACCTAATACTAGCTTTAAAAATATTCACTTTGAACACTGAAAGTTAATATGATAGTCACACACCTTCAAAGAAGGCAGTTTCAATCCAAATCTCTTTCCACCAGAAAAGAAGCCAAGACGAAGAAAGCTCAGATAAAATGAGCTTTTTTATTTATCTTTCAGTAAAAAGTGCAGCAGGATCAGAATGCTCAGTAGAAAACAGTAGCTTGCATTTGTTAGGTATCTGGTTTTATTTTTTATTTTTACATATTTTTGCCATACACTGCCATTTCATAAGAATGCATTGTTTCTTATAGTTCTTAAGAATTTGGTCATCGTAGTTTGCAGCAGCGGCAAAAAGAAAAGGGCTTAGGAGACAAAACCCAATTTATTACCCTTTTTAATGACTCCTGGTAGAAATCAGGTAATATTTGCTTTATCCTTATGCATTTGCATAAGTTGCACTAAGTGTATCGAGTACCTTTCATTTGCATGGATAGGCAAACAAATTATTTACTTATTAATGATGCTTTCCTGTTTGGCCTATGATATTCAAGTGTGCAGAATAAGAGCTGTGGAGAAATTTAGTCAATTAATTTACATTTGATTCTTGGACAAAGTCATCTCTCTTTTTTTCTCTTACCTTTTTTTCCTGCCTATGACTATAAAGGTGCAAAATGGAAAACTTCAGGTCACAGCTAGATTATAAAGGTAGAATTTGAAACTCCGTTCAATGAGTAAACAAAATTGTGACCATTTCTCACCTGCTGCAAACATGGTGAACAGAAAGAGAGACTTCTTTCACATGTTTTAGCAGGGATTATTAGAAGTCCTTGGTAAGAGGGAAATAAATGTGGTACCATTCATGAGACCAATGACTAAATGACGAAGCTGAAGCGTTAGAGGAAATGAATACAAGCTTTTTCTATTTTTTTATTTTCCCTTTTCTTAAAATAAAAACCAAAAAACAAAACCCAGCAAGATCTATCTACTGTTGCTAAGGTATGTTCAATTACTGTTACAAATGCCAGGCTCTGGTACGGATCAGCGTGGAAACAGAGAGGCATATAGTGATGGTGTATTTCTAGATTAGATGTTAGCATAGATGCAGTCCAGCAGTTCAGGTACATGCTAGAAATGGCTTACAGTGAAAACTGATAGTAAAATTTAGGCAACAGGTTCTTCCAGAGTTTCATCCAGTGTCATTCCTGCAACAAATTGACACTGAGTTTCTAGTTAAGAATACAAACAGTTAAGCCTCAAATTTATCCTGAGGGGTGTACAGACTTTGTGGAGTTCAAAGAATTTTCCACCTTGAGCTAATTTTTCTAAGCAAAGACAGCATGCCCATTTGGGGATATGAAAGGCTGTCTGTAACACTTGAAGTTTGGGTACACTTGCATTAATAGTGTAATACCATAATAATCTCAACATTATGTTTTCTTCTGTTCTTTTCCTTACGTACCCTTAATGTTGGGGTTTGATTTCTGACTGCTGTTATAGTTTGAGAAGAGCCATAATTACTTCCTGCTTTTTATGCTGAGATTTAATATAAACTACTCTGGCCCCTGTCCCCTTTCCCCCAAAGGAGGAATATATCTGGGATGATGTTCCAGGCAAGGTTGTTGAGGTTACTCAGGAACCAATTACAGACTAGCCTGAGGGAAACAAATTAGAGGAAAAGGTGCAAGATTCTGTCAAACAGTCCATTTATATTCTCTAAAAATATCTTAGTCAGGCTTGTACCTTATTGGTTCATTAAAAAAAAAAATAATGTAGCAGGACTTAGCAGCACAGCTGGAATGAAATATTCATTAATATTTCCATTGTAAATCACTTCTAGGGAAACTTACATAATTTAAAGGTTTTTAATTTGTTCCTCACTGGTAGAACAGCAATCCCATTGATTTAAATGCATAGCTATTGCAGTGAATAGGGCAGCGTAAGTTCCTAACATGTACTTCCATACAGAGTCTCCATGTAAACACCAAATATAGGTGCTCAGTGTCTGCAAAACCATCCATGAATTAAAAAGCATTAAATGTCTTCAAGAGCAGTCATTAAATTTCAAAAGCATGCATCTGATGCAGCATTAGAATTTAAAATGTTTCTTTTTCTGTGATAGAAAGGGAGTAGTATGCTTGTTTCATATGCTGTTTCACCTTCCTCCCATTTAATTAAGCAATGTCTGTCAATTAGAATAATGTAGAATAGAGCTGTATAATTAAAATTTGCTGCTTTCCCTGAATTTTAAAGACATCAAATTACTTGTCCAAATTGTTACTTCATCTGGCAGAGTTTGTTTCCTGTGTAGATTCGGTGATGCATACTCTACCAGGTAATTACTGTCTTCTTAAAGCTGTCACAGAATTGTGCACCTGCATCGAAGAATTCCATTAAAAATAAGTAAACACAGACTCTCTCTTGAATTGATGCTGCATCAGAGGAATGCACAGGTATCTTGATAATCGTCGTTAAATCCCTCTGAATTCAGAGACAAGCTGAGTGCTCTAATTGACTTCTGTTTACAGTAGGTACCACAATAATGGGCTTCTTTAGCTGGGCATCACAAGATTTTCTCTCATGTCTCTGCTACCAGCTGAACACTTGTTAATGGTGGTGTTCAAGGATTAAAGTAAGCTAATGTAAGACTCTTCTAGTGTGAAATGGAGTGGTCTTGTGTTCTTCTCCAACTAGTTTACGGCCTCTGTTTCCTGTCTGTCCCTGGAATAAGTATTATCAAATGCTCAGCCATACATTGGTCTGATCGGTTCACTTATATGTTTATATATATAAGTAACCCTGCTTATATACTGTCCTGGGTTCAGCAGTAGCAGTCATTTTTCTCCTTCTTAGTAGCTGGTGCAGTGCTGTGGTTTTGACTTTTG
>WYDI02031267.1:54561-193739 GCA_009867235.2 Psittacus erithacus | reverse complement strand
TATTATTGGTGGTAGCAGCAGCGGTTTGTGTTATACCTTAGTTACTGGACTGTTCTTATCTCAACCTGTGGGAGTTACATTCTTTCAATTCTTCTCCTCATCCCTCTGGGAGCAGTGGGAGGAAAGGGGGGAGAGTAAGTGAGCAGCTGCGTGGTTTCTGGGTTGCTGGCTGGGCTTAAACCATGACAAATTCAGTACCCAAGAGGAGGGGGTTTCGCTAAACAGCCAGCCATGGTGAGACCAGAGAACTCTTCCAATGTAATCGGAATTCTGCTGGAATTTGCTACTTTTTTTTTTTTTTTTTTTTTTACTTCTTTTTAAAATATGCATTTAAAGTTCCTTGTGACCAGCACAAGAAAAGAAACGGGCCTGGCTAATTATAGACATAAGAAGGAAAATAGTAATTCTCGCTTTGGCAAAATACCAGCAGAATCTTAGCTGAGAGCTCTTTCCTAAGCTGCAGCTACCATGAGTACACGAACTGATCCATAGCATTACACTTTCACCTATCACACCTTCTGTGTAAGGCTTGCTATGTGATAAGTGAGGCACCTCGTATGAATTTTTAATGCAAGGCCTGATGTTACTGCAGTAGGACAAGCTCTTTAAGCAGCTTCATATACCAACTGAAAGCTGAAGTCATTCGCTAGAAACATTGCAATAGTTACCACAGAATCACAGACTGGTTTGGGTTGGAAAGGACCTTTAAGATCATCTAGTTCCAAAACCCCTGCCATGTTAGCACACACACTAAACCTGTGGAGGAGATGAACACATGAACACATCTAAAGAGAGATGGTGGTATTTAAAGTATAAGTTCACACTTGTTCACATTTGTTCTCTACCGAGCATGCTTTGCACTCATATTTCAGTAAAGGTTGATGCAGCTTCTTGTGTTTGGGGAACAGTGTTGCTGACCATGCCATTTTAAAGTTAGTGGTGCCACTACAGGGAAGCTTCATTTTGTCTCAAGGTGCACATCAAACAGGCACACTCTGGGCAAATACTGGCATCTATCATTTGACCTCATGTCTGTCTTGTTCCCCATCCTCTAACAGGCAAGGTCCCATGCTTGCACCTTCCCCTGGGGAAATTAATAAATAAGTAAAGCTGAGGTTTCAATCGGAGTGAGGGGAGGCCAACAAGCTTGCCCTAGTCTTTCATGTGGGACAGATGGAAGCTCATCACATGCTGGCCAAAGGAGCAGTATCTACCCCTGAGCTCATGCCCCACTAAGCAGAGCCCAGACAGGCTGAACCCATTGTAAGGGAATATCCACACACAACACAGGACACACTCTGCTAAGGATGGAAAACTTACTATTCAGGAGACTCCCTAGAGGTTCTTAAGGCCAGGAGAACGATCCCAACAGCTTCACCTGCTGCAGGATTTGGCCTCTACTTGCTTGCCTCCACTGAGACAGGCACCTGCGCTGGAGCATACACGTACCACTCTTTTGTATTTTTTTTTTCCAGTATTTTATTTCTGACAGGCATTTACAACGTTCCATTCATAGAACTAAAAACATAAAAATAGACCTTCTTTCAGCTTATAAAAGAAATATATAAGAACCTTTGACATAGACATGTCATGACATTATGTACAAGAACAACGGTACCTTCCAAGTACCAGCCTTCCAGTATTTCAGCATTGACTGTATTCCACTGGGTACAGCATAGGACAGCTAAAACCTCCGCTTCTCTAATATGCTGGGACACAACTGACAGGTAGATGATATAAAACAATGATGTGATAATACAAAGGGTATAGAAACCTTTCTAAAGCTTTTACGAAAAGAAATCAGAAGATAGCAAAAAGTTAATAGTGAAAGCTTTCATAAGATCAAGTATAGTGCACCAGAAACCAGAAAAGGAGGGGGCAAGGGGAGAATGCTAGCTGGGACACAAAGACAGTGATGTATTTTGGGGGAGAATAATTTTTGTTATGTTTTAAAATATAGTCAGAGTGGATTTTATAAAATACAATCCTAAAGCTATTATAAAATTTAAGATTTTCAAAGTACCTATTAATGTGTCAAACATCAACAGATACCATCAAAACCAAACCAAAACAAACCCCAACCTCCCCTCCAAAAAAACAAAAAAAGAAAATTTCATATAATCTTCCTTTTTTCCTATAGGTGAAACTGAAGTGGGAAAAGCTATATAAATCTTAAAAAAAAAAAAAAAAGTGCTATTTTGTGTTTCGTATTTGGAAGTTTACTTAAAAACCACAAGATTTTAGTCACATTTTACCCTGTTTTAGATGTTTAAATAAAGATTCAAAATGTTAAAGAGGTTCACTTGTGTAGAACTTGTTCATAATCTATTGCAGTGGAAAAGCTTTTATAAAGGAATTGAAATACACTAGTTTCACCCACAGTAGCAGAGTGGATGAGGTCAGTTTTTTGGCCATGAACTCCCTGTCCCCTAAGCCCAAACTCTGCCAGAGAGAGTGGACCAAATGGATCTGTGATGTTGCTACACTGGTTCCAGCAAGGTTACACTCCAACCCCCATCAAAGCTGGATCAGTTTGGTCCACTACAGTTCAGTCATGTAATTTTATTTTATTCTTTTTATTATCTAACTAAACTCCAGTCTCAAACATATACAATAATCCTCTTCCTGAAGAAAATTATACCTAAATAAGAGTTTCCAGTTCATATTTTAATATAAAACCACCATTCCTATCCCTCTGCAAAAAGCTAGCCTTGTATTCTAGACGTGGAGCTACGCTAATGCTGTAAAACTCATCCCTTTGTGCCCCTGCATCTCAGGTAAAGTACAAAAAAATATTTCTTCAAGTGTTAAATTTGGATCTCTTTTAAGAGAGTTTGGCATCTTTATAATAGTATGTAAAACTAGAGCTTCCAACATTGACATTAAATTAGACCAGCCACAGACCAAGAGGACTTAACACAACATAAATCCCAAACCTTTCCTCACACACTCCTAAAATACATGTATATTCTTTTACATTTAAAGAGGGAAAGTAATAAGAATACTGCAACTGTACACATTAAAAAGGCAGTTTCCTCATTAAGGAGATGAACCTACGACTGACATTTTGCAGCTATAAAACCCTCTGTTCGTTGTGCTCTATTTAAGCTAGTTCACTGCATGTAGGTTAAGACATCCAGAGTAATTTGTTTTCCAGTGATTATATTCTCCCCGTACTTGATTTCAGCCCCTGATTATTTTAGAATAAATAAAATAGTGTGAAAGCCCTTGGTAACATAAGATAGGACCTTAAGCTTATTCTGTTCCAGGTTTTGAGCATTTTACAGTTGCCTAAAGTGTGGCCACATGGCTTCAGACCAATTCAGCTGCCGAAATGGTGTGTGCAAGTGTGCAATCTATTGGGATCAGCTCTTCGCAGTGTGCGGGGGCAGGAGGGAGGGATGAGGGTGGGATGGGGAGACCTACGCATCTAGGCGGGGAAGGGGACTGGTTTAGAGCTCTGTGTTCAGTTTCCTGCTAGGGACAAAGTCTTCACGCCTGACCCAGATGACCTCCTCACCGTGGCCGTCCATGTCGCCATTGATGCCGGAAAAGGCCGCCTGCTTCTTCAGCTGGGTCATCCTGGAGGCATGCGTGTCCACAGTTGTGCGCAGGTTGTCCCCTCGGCATGGCTGGCTGCTCGTGATGGAGGCTGCCTGCAGCCGCTCCCGAAGGTCTCGGTCAGCCACAGCACCTCTCATGGCCTCGCAGTACTCATCGTCATCGCTGAGGATGTCCGTTTCCTTGATGTCCTCCTGCTCCTCATACTGAGCAAGGTCAAACTGTTCCTCTACCCAGCGGTCAGTGTCCCCACTGTGTGTGGACTGCTGGGGCTCTTTTTCAGGGCTGCTTGTGTAGATGGCATCTGAGTCAATGGTAAACCTGTTTCGGGCCAGCCGCCGCCTCCTCCTCCCAAGAGACTTGCTTGGGGCTGACACTGTGCACACACAAAGATAAAACCCCACGGGCTTTTTACACACGGTACAATTCTCTTTAAAAAGACAGTCTTCCAGGGGCCCTTTATTTAACACCACTAGGCACAAAGCAGGCAGACTCCCACGAATGACCTAGTCATTTGGCATACTTTCTGCAACAAGTCACTCAGGTCCTCAGCACAGGTCTCTCTCCAGCTGAAAAAGGGAGTTTCTGCTACTCAGATCCACAGTTGGGATAATGGCCCACAATTACTGTTCCTCCTAAGCTGTAGGCAGGCAGCCAGCCAGCACAAAGTGCATCTGTTCAGCTCAGCTTCTCACATGCAGTACCCTGCTGTCAGCACACTGCAAAAACCAACTAACCGTACACTTCAGTATGGGAAACTGCTTTGTCCCAGGTAAAAGCAAAACTATAGGTTTCCAAAGAGCTACCTCAGTGTTCAAAATGCTGCAATCGCTGCATTATTTATGGGGATGTAAGTTCCCTGTCCAGGCTCTGCTGCTTCCCTCCCTGCTCCCTCCCTACCAGGGGGGTAAAAAACAGAAAACCCCAATACCAGAAAAACTTTCAGAAGTTCCTTACTCAGCATCAGCTGGTCTACTAGCTTTTGCAACTGGCCCAATTAGCAAATTCACATCTTCTGTGTTGGAACATCTTCAGAAGAGGCTTGTGAGGCAAAACGGGATGAATCCTGCAGCTGAAGGACCTGCAGGCATTCCAGTGCTTTACGTGCACTCACATGTAGCTCCACGGCAAGCAGGTGAACTTCCAGGTTATAGTTTGTCCCCTTCCACTAAACAGCACCTTAGCACTTCCAGTATATATTTATTAAACTCTAGCTTTGGGGTGAGGTTACATTTTAATATTCCTGAACCTCAAAACATGCATTAAGTACGATAGCTAAGCAGTTGTAAATTTTAACTGTAGTGAGAGGTCTGGACTTTAAAAAGGAGATTTTAATCTCTGCAGAATTCATCATGCAAATGCGCCAGCAAGCCAAACTGAAAGAAGGTTTGGCATCTGCAGCAGATTAGCCCAAAAAGCTGGTTGAATAAGCAGTGTGCTAGAACAGTTGCATTTCGCCCTCCTTTGACTCTTCTTCCTTACAATTTTAAGTGTCTCCAAGGCAGATGGCTAGCAACACCCCAAGTGAGAAGCCATGCTGCAAATGTTATTGGTCTGGCCTGCCAATTACAGAAGAGGAAGAGAAGGCCTGGTGGTCTACATTGGTGGATCTAGTGAGCAGAAAAAAATAAACCAAACCCAAAACCAGACCAGAACAAAACACGCAGTGGTGCTGTGTACTTTTCAGTTGGAAGCAAATGTTTCTTTCCTCCATCATCTAGTGTTCTGAAAATTAAAACCTGCTTTTCCCTGGGATTCTCTCATTGCTTTTGCCTGAAGTCAGCTGAAAGGGAAAATCCATGGTTTAGGACAGGCCATTACAAAAAGAATAGTATCAAGTGCATGCTTCTCAAAATGTGAGAAGTAGAAGCACATGCCTTTTAGCAATGGACCTGAAAAGGCTAAAATGGAGAACATACAAAGCTATCTCTTCAAACAAAGCCACTCACTCAGGGGAGCTGATTTTTCTTGTGCATTTTAGTTTAAAAGTGCTAGGGTTAGCTTGAAATTCTGTACATGCTTTTAAGAAATATGCAGCAGGCTTCTGCTTTGTTCAGCTGAAACCCATCTCCAGATTAAAGTGCACAGCCAATCGGTATTGACAAGAATCCCATTTCTTCCTTCCTCACCAGAAGGAGTCCTCTGAAGCTGAGCCTTGAGTGCAAAGCAAGGTAAATAGAGGCAATGTAAGGCTCTCAAGGAGGTGAAGCATAGAAAACAAGCAGTTTTTACATATGCAGGAGAGAATGTTAATCCTAATATACAAGTAACAGACAACACCACATGTCCTACAGCGGTGCTGGGGTTACTGGGATCTTGAAAGTCTGTAGCCCTACAGTACCTGCCCTGTTCATGGCTGGCCTTGCACCTTTTAGAGCACACAATCTTTTTCCACCAAAAGGAACATATTGCTGGGATGAGGGCAAACTTTCGGTTTTAAGAAGCTGTCTTCTGTGTTTATCCCGTAAAATCGAGTGCACTGCTTTCAGAAAGTCCTTCCTGTGTTCTGGTGAACTGAAACATAGGCAAGAATAGAAAAGACAGTGTTATCTCTTGGGAACTGCTAAAAGCTCTCTGCAAATGAGATAAATAATGGCCAGCTCTGTAATTTAAGACAGCACAAGCTGACTGGCATGCACTTCCCCCAGAGAAGACTCAATTTAATACAGAATTTTCAAAGCAAAGCTAAATCAATAGTCATTGCAATGGACATCCAAGGAAACAAACACACTGTTCATTAACAAAACGTTTAGCCATTTACCCGCCTCGAGGCTTCCTTTCCCTCTATTACCTATCACACATTTCACTTTGTCCGATACACATCAAGCTGACCTATGGTGGCTAATTAAATTGTTTGTCTCCTATTAACACACACCAAGCAGAAGTCCTGCAACTCTCTACTAGCTAGTAGTAGGAATTGGCTTGGTATCAGCTCTGTTGGATCCTGGTTTACTTGTGTACCATGTTCTTATTTGAACCCTAAAACACATCAGCGCAACCACCACAATGAAGATGGACAAAGCTTACTTAAGGGGAGAGCAACATCCTAAGAGCAGGAGTTAGAATGTGGTGGCATGAAAGGTGCCAGCTAAACATGACACATTAGCAGCTACCTGGCATAAAGATGCACTGCTGGTGTTTAACTGCATGTAAATTTTAAAAGGAAAACTGTAATAACAATATTTCCATAATGGTGCAAGGCTGATCAAATATATGCCTTTATTTTAATCCATTTTAAAAAATTCTTCTTGCTAGAAATAAGGCTTTAACACCCTCTCCCTACTTTTCTTACTTGTTCTTCACAGTTTGCCTTAAAGCAAAGACACAGGCAAGGTGGGGTCCAAAGATGCAGCTGCCATTGAAAATACAGTAACACACTTACCTACAGCAAAGGTGAAACGTTCTTTCTGGCCTGCCTTCAGACTCAGATTTAACATGGACAATCTCACATACAGAATTGGCTTCTGCATCTAAAGTGAAAAGCAAGCAGAACTTCATATAAGTTTCTTACATTCAAACTTGATTAGAGTATTTATTCAAAAATTCTGCTAATAATATTAAGTCATGGCTGAAAGGCAGCAGTGGGCAAGTGACTGATGAAACAACAGACTTAAACCTGCCAAAAACTAGTAGTATTTTATATGCACTCAGTCCTCAAAAAAATACGGGAAAACCCCCCAAATCTCGAACCCAAACCAAAACCCAAAAGACAACACCCAAACAAAAAAAAACCAATCCCACTTTTCAGGTATTCCATAGAGTAATGTCACATTCTACAGCTACCTCCCATGTTCTTCTCAATTTCTCTTATGCACTAGAAAGGGAGCAAATTGTTTAAAATTATGAAATTTTTAATACTACAAGTTTCACATGAAGCCATCAACCACAAAAAACCAAGAATTCACTAGCTCTGTTGACTCACAGCTGCAAGATTGCCTTCTAGTCTCCACAAGAGGAACAGAGTGAACCAGAGTCAGCAACAACTTTGCCCTGTTTTTCTAGAACCCTGCCTGGCTTCAGAAAAGTACTGACAAACTGGAGATACACAACTGGAGCTTTTGCTCCTTTATCTCTCTCTCCAGGACTGTTATGGATGTTGAGGTTGAGGGTTCCTTGTTCAGGTCCCAGAAACTGCATGCACATGCACTAAGGACAAACACTGGCCCCTGAACATCCTCAGGCCAAACACTCAGAACCCTGCCAAATTCATGCAGTAGGAACATTACCTGCACTTGCCAACGCACGAACTTGCAGTGCTTCCAAAGGTATCATGTGGCGAAAGCGGAATGGATCCCAGTCTTCATAAATTGAAGCTCTATGTGATCCTCCCTGGAAGAATTTCAAAATACCATTAGGAAATGAGACACCTTGAAACAGACACAAAGTTCTCCTGTGCCCTGCATGGAGAATGTCCAGCTACAGACTTGTTGCAATTCTTATTTTCTAGAGCATCCTAGTAACCAGTGTCACTGAAGTGCCTATCCATCAAGAACTTGCTAAAATCCAGACAAAAGCAACCATTAGGCCAATCAATCTTACTAATAATTTCAATAGTCATTTGAGACCAATGCTGCATTCTCTCCTCCAAGTGCACATACGTGCATGAACACGCATTAGTTTTGCTTTAGTCACTCCAAAGTTATCTTGTGGCCAGTTGACAAACCACATAAGCATTTCAAATCACACTTCAGTTTATGCCATACGTGGGAATCAAAACGTTTTCTGCAATAATATAAACTGTGTTCTCTATTGTAATGTGTTTACCATCAAGCTTAGATTTAACTTTTAAACCCAAACTCCAGTAGGATCCACTGGTACGTATATACTGTAGGCTTATTTAATTTAGCTGAGAGCAGACAGCACTTGCTCAGTGGCATGGAACAGCCAGGACTGAAATGAGGGCATTGTGTTTCCCTAGGGAAGTTGACAGACATCAGCTCTCATTTTTGGTTCATATACACTGACCAATGAGTCAAACACAAGAGACATGTTCAAGGTGATACCTTGTTTCATGAAAGTCCACTCCACAGCATGGAATGGATGGCACAAGCAACACGAGAGAGAGCAAAGGATAAACTAAATGAACACTTTCAGATGGCTGCACCCAGGATGAACACCAGGCCACTTGGCATTACCCAGAACCTCAGTTGTGTGGTTGAGAACAAGGATCACATATAAGCGCACTCTAGCAGCACAGCTTTATGGAAAGCAAATCTTGATTGCAGCACTACAAATGCACACAGCATCACCAAAATAGTCGATGCAACTTACAAGTTTCTTCTTCTGTTTGGAACCATCTTTGTACACAAGGACCACAGCAGTTTTGAACACTAGAGAAAGTTAGAAACAAAAGCCATGTAGTCAGTAAGGATGTGAACAGGTCTCCTCTATGCCCATTCACACAGACCTTTCAACTGCTCAGACAGCCCTTGCCTGAGTCAGGGAGGGAAGGCAGGAGTAAAACTACCAGCCCTCTTGCATACTCTTCCCAAAAACCCCAAGCTCAACAGCTTTTACCACACAAAACCAGGCTACTTCAAAGTCACTTGAAACTTAAAAGTTTAAGTTATTATTATCAGAACAACTATTCAAACAGCAACAGTTCCATATAAAAATTTTTTTAGATAGACAAATTCTTTCTGGCAGAAAGCACAGAGAAAAAAGGCAAAGCCTCTGCAAGCCCCCATCACATTCTACAGGATGTGAAGCAGAGTTACTTGGCATTGACCAGACTACTGATCTGTATCTTTTCAGAGACAAATACCTTTGTGTAGAGTTCTCAGTTCATAGCCTTGGATACAGGTTTAAGAAACTCTCGTACTATTACAGCAGTTATCTCTAAATTCTTTACCAGTTTTAGATCCACACAAAGAGAATTTGACCATTGCAGCAAAGAGACAAATACAGATTTAAGTTCCAGCCAACCCTGCAGACAGCAATGCTCAACTACCTTCAGCAAATATCTGCAAAGTCACAGCTGAGAGTCTTCTAGGCATTGAAAATAAAATTACTAAGGTACAAACCAAATGCTGCCAGCTCAGGCTCCTTCTTCCATTTCCCCAGTGAAGCAGGAGGATTCAGCCATATCACTGCATTATGCAAGAGCAAGTCTCCCATTGAAAGGTCTGCAACCTGTCAACACAAAGACATGCACAAAGACACGACGTGTAATCAGTTCAAGTAAGCTTACTTGAATTTGCAGTTCAAGAAAGTTTGATTGAAATTTATTCCTGAACAAACAATAAAAAGGCCCACATGCAAACTTTTAGAATATTTCATCAGATGACTGCAAGCATTTGCAAACAGGCTGTGACAGTGGGCAACAGATGCATGTAAACCCTTAACTGGTGAGCATAAATTAGGAAAAGTCAAACTCAGAGTCTGGCTTTCATAATTTGGTGGGAACTCAGGGCAAAACCCAGAAATTTTCCTTGCATTTTTTCTTCTCCTTCTCCATCTTTCTCGCTACCAGCTCCTTTTCATTTTGTTTGAACATTTAAGCATAGTCCCCATCCCACACACACAGTTTGGGGTAAAATTTAGAGACCACATTATGTGAAGCAAACAAAGCACTTCCTCCCCACAGTTGCTATGGCTCTTGATTTCACCCTACAGCTCATCTGTGGAAACCACATTGCTGGAAATAGACTAATAAAGGAGTTCAAAACAATTGTTGGGAGATACCTACTAATACTGCAGCAACCAAATCTTTCACTTTGACTACGGTCTCCCAGACTGACAAATGAAGGACTATCCCCAGTCTAGGGGCTATGTTATCCCATTCCCCAGCCCTCCTGCCACAGAAGTCTGATTTGTACCAATGGACACCACAAACACCATCGGTACAACAATCTGAGGGCTTCCCAATTAGAACAGCAACACTAAGAGATGTGTTAACTGCCTCCTTTCCCAGATTAACACCAGATTACTCTCCCAAAAGATGTACTGACACGCTGCCTCTATCACTGCTTGCCAGCACCAACCCTTGTCTCTGCCCTCTACCCACCACCAGATCCTCCTTGCTGCCACTATCCAGCTCTCATGCTTCTCAATTATGTCAACACTACTTCAACACTACTCAATCCCAGACCTCTTTTGCTTTGTAGCCCAAGGCCTCTTATGTGTTTAACTTCATCCTGGCTGCTCGCAAAACCCCATTACCATTACTTCATACGGTCATGCCTCTCTCCAGCCTTCATGCACATCACTGCTCCCATCGGCCCTTTAGTGTTTCTACCTCTCTTAAGTCTCCCTCAGCCTTACTTCATTCCCTTTTTACTGCCCACCACCCTCCTTCCCTGGGCTGCTGGACTGCAGACCTATGTTTTACCAGTAAATGGACAGTCCAGGTCTCAGCCTGAAACTTCAAGATACCTTCCACAGGTTTCTGAGATGGTCAGCCAGTACTGAGCAACACTGGATCTTCACATGTATGTGTATGTGCCCACATACACAGCCCAAGGCTCTCTCACACATCAAGCCCACTAACACACTTTCTAAAAGAGAAACAGCAGTTTCTCGTGACTAAAGAGCTAAGTACAGACTTGCTTCAGCATTACAGTCCACTCAGACTGGTGGGATGAAATTATTTATGTGGAACAAGGAGAGCTAAGGCATGGACATCATCATAGTGAGCTGCAGGTTAGGATGTGATTTTCACTCAAGCACAACATTGCTTAATTCATGTTGGTGAATTAACCCACTACTTCTTTAGATTGGTCCCACTTGCTGAATCATACATGGAAAACCAGTTTTTAAATTGGAATGGGATTTATCTGTTTTCACCAGGATCCACTTAAATGACACAGCACAAAAGGTAAATACATGATGCAATTTAACATTCATGCTACAGGCACCAAAATAATAGCCTTTTTCTCTTAAATTTCATCATGTTACCTCTTTTTTCTCCCCTGTTTGTTCTGCTATGAGTTGGTCAAACACTGCCCCATATTCTTCATGGATTTTTTGCATTTCATTAATGTGGCTGGCAACTTTGTTCATTGTTTTTATGGCCACTAGAAGAAAGAGGAAAAAAAGGTATTTTTAAGCCTCTGAGAGGAAGAGGGAGGAGGAGGAGGGCTCCAGATCAGAGGTTGAACAGGAAAAAGCAACTTAGGTTAGCTGCCTACCATCAAGGTGATAATGTTCTTCACTGTCTACATCAGTCAGAGCAAAGAGCTCCTTCAGCAGGAGAGGGTATTTCAGTATCCGCTGGATGGGTTTGATGAGGTAAGACTCCAGTGTGGAAGAGTGCTGCCGTCGAGGATTCTGAGCATCCAGAAATGCCTTGAAAGCAGTGTCTGTCTTGGCTGGAAGATTAAAATGAAGCAATTGGATAAATCAAAAACTGTAAAAGCTGCTCTGATAGAGTGACTTTTCCAGCTTTAAATTCATATATACAGAAACATTTTGTAAGGAAGTGCAGATATATCAAGTCTACAGTATTGAATTTATGCACTTCAGGTTTTAAGTTACTGAAACTTTGCCACAGATATGCTATTTATGATTTAACATCAGGCACCCACCTACCGTATCAATACATATAGTTTTTATTTTCACTATCCACAGTATATTTGTGGATAGTGAAAATTGAGTTGACCTTGCAACTATTTTAGAGTAGGATGAATTGTTTTAATCATCTGTTTCCTTTAAGAAAAGGCTCAAATTGGATATTTTTAAGAAATCAGTCCTCATGAGTCTGGCCTGACAGGTATGCCTGTAATATTGGTGAGTTTGGTTATTGTTATCTCGTTAAACCTTAAAATGCAGTACTGAACAACAAAAATCAAGAGCTAGTATGGAGGCAGCAGGGAGCAAACATATGATAGTACACCATATTTTGGAGCACAGGTAGACTGGACATCTGATGCTATCATCTTTTCTATCTGACTGCTACTGAATTTATAAAAGTACCATATTCTCTGTTGCTCCCTCCACTGGAGCATGAACTTGAACATAGGGAGAGAAGTATGGAGAAGGCGGCTTTTTTTTTTAGACATTAAAGTTATTCACTGCAGGAACATTTCCACACAATTGCTTTTATTCGGGCCATGTTCTCTACCAAGGTTGGGTGGGTTTTTTGCAGCCGGTCACCTGATTTCAATAAAGCAACTTCAGTTGCAAATTCAAAAGCCACCTCCACATCATCTGAGGACACCAAATTACACTTGAAATACACTCCCAGGCTTATCCAGATTTATCACTGGAATAAAATGTTGAGTTCTGTTTGTGCTATAATTCAAACATAATATTTCTCATTTGCAAATACAGTTAGCAATGAGAAAACAAAGCAAATCAACCTCATCAACCTAGTCTACAGCGTTAACATTAAGGTCTAACAAAATAATGCCAGAAGAGAGCATGGATGTGACTAGCAACAAATCATTTATTCATGCATTCCACAGAGCTGCCAAGTATTCTTTGCAGAATGGTAAATAAGAATTTATAAGTAGAAATGAAAAAAAAAAATGTTCACAGCAAAAAAACCCCCCAAAAACCTGAACAAAACCAAACCAACAAAGAAACTAAAACAAACACCAAAACTTCTGATTGTCAGGCATCCAGATGTTCTTTGAAAAAATAGGAGCTCTTCCCTAATGTGACATTGCTCCTACAACTGGAACCATTTGTTTATTTAATGTCTTGGCCAAAAATGAATTGCATGAAGCACTGCTAACTCCAAGAGATAAACTTTCACAGGGGAAAAAGCATCACTCGAAGGCAAGGAGGCCCATGAGCATTTATAAGCCAGACCACAGTTCATTTATCTTCATCTCAGCAAGCCAGGCTCTCCTAGGACATGGAAACTTCTCGGCCAAATTGGAACAAAGGTGAGAGGAAGAATAGAGGGGAGACAGAGCATAATGAAGTTAAAATATTTAGACAGCTCCCATAAAACATTCTTCCAGGCTGATCTTTCCTATCAGCATTCAACCACATCAGCCAGAGCTTCAGTGGGATTCACAGCAAGGATTCAAGCACAAACTGTAGGAGGATCCAGAGGTCTTTACAAGTCACGACTACTGGTTCCAAAGTACACAGAGATCCTTTAGCACACACAACATTGCCCATTTATGAAATCTTTCCACTTCCCACATGACTGAAAAGAAACTAAACATGTCACGGGACAATGAATTAACTGGGGGGCGGGGAGGAGAACCTACACTTGAGGTTACTGACCATCTTGTTATGAGCCACTCAGGTACCATTACATTGATGGTGGTCCAAGAACACCCATGGCACAGAACTCACTGCAGCCTCTCAGGCCAAATGCTCGTCCTTACTGTGAAGGCTCTTGGAAAGCAACCAGGCACATGTGTGCCCCTATTCCTCCACCACAACTTCCCCTTGCAAGCTGCACGGTTTCAGGTACAGTAGCCACCTCTCACCATCCACAAGGACAACCTGCACCAGCCTAAACCAACAAGTTGCTACAACATCTGTCTCTCTGTATGTCCAGGTCTGCCTGTCCAGCATGTGGCTCTTACCTTTCACGAGTACTTTAGGGACTTTTGTGTGGCTGGCACAGAAGGCACTGTACAGCTTGAACCGGTCAGCATAGTAAAGAAAGGATCCACCCAAGGAAAACAACACTTTCTAGGATTTAAAAAAACAAACAAACAGCAAAACAACAAAAACATTAGGAAAAAAAGCACATGGAAGCCAGTTACTTATTTTCCTTTCTGCCAGGTCTTTTGGATGACAGGACACTGCATTTTTAGAGTGTTTTCACAGTATCTAGCAAGAAACAGGCCTAGCCTTGGTGTCTGGATTCAGGCTACACGATTAATGTCACTGGCTCAGTTCCAGTTAGGTCAGTCTAGGGATACCACTGATTCCAGAGGGAACTAGGATCATGGCTCCAGAACTGCATTTAAATGCTTGACCTCAAAACCTTATTGATTTAAGTAATGACTAGAAACCACAGAAAGGACTGGATGTATCTGACTTTGTATTGGATAAAGACACTAATAAGTCCATGCAAGACTATAATCCTCTGCACAAACACACTAAGGTCTTATTCTTTTGAAAATGAATTTGTGTAAAGGGCCAAACACAAACACAATCTTTCTCTAAGATGTCTATGCCAAAGCCAAGCATTTGCTTCCCTGCCTACTTAGGAACAAGACAACATGGAGCAGGGGGACTGAGACAACACACACGCAGCTTGCTTGCAGTCAGCAGAGGGAAGCAAACTGCAGAACTGAAACTATGAAGCCCTGAAATCCCATTTTGCCCACTGCTTTGAGACAGCACCCATAGGACAGAACTCAAAACGAAGCTGATGCACTTCTTATAGAAAAGGTGGAAGCAGCAGCACTCAGAGTTCTCTCCATAAGGAGACTTCTTCCGCACTCCTCTCTCAAAGCTCAGAGCACTCAGTGGCCACAGAGGCTTCATCCCCTAAAAAAGTGTCTCTGTGCTCTCCATTAAGGACACATTTTCTGCAAAACAAAGGCTGTGTTCTAGTTATGTGAGGGCAGTGTTCATGACTGCTGCTTATTTTTAAATAAGCACCTGATGGCAAAGCCAGACATGCACAAAAAGACAAATTCTTTCAGTAGTTCTTCCAGGGCTGTGTATTAGCTGAAGAACAATCCTAGTGGAATTATTATTATTCATCAAGCTGTCCCGTACTCTACCAAGGTGAGTACTCAAAGAAAGAGTAAAATTCCCCAAGGACAAAACATTGTGTTAGCTACTTGCCATAAATCCAGTACCTGACTGCAGTAGAAATAAACCAAAATCTCTGTTTCCACAGGTTTTTAAATTAAGTTTATATATCTTTAGTTTACATTTCTACATTTGATGCACAACTGCTGATAGTTGAAACTATCTGCCATACATTTCTGCTATACATCAAAAGCCCAAATACAGAATTCAATTTACAGTTCTAGTGGGCTTCTAAACTACTACATTAGACTTGTCAGAACAAATACCTTATGGAACTTCCCAGTTCTAGCTTTTCCTAATGGCCTGAGACATGAAATCTGGCAGAAGGGCAAGAATGGCGTCTAAAGCACATGGTGTTACAGATTTCCAGCGCTCTATATGGCTAAATGTAGCATAAACTACAATTGTAGCACTATGTTTTTCAAACAGCTCCAGTATTCGCTAAAAATTATTCTTGAGTAAGTAGATATAGGTTTTTATATCAACAGTGACAGCAGTCAGACAAGTAAGATGAAGACTGTTAACGGACTACTTGGAATGTGAACAAGGAGATTACCTTAAATTGCTCAACTTTTTCAAGCTTTTCCAGGTCTGGAACCAGCCTTACTCCATCTTCAAGAGTTTTCAAGAACTCTACCTGGAATGCTACCATTTCAGTCAGATTCCCAAAGAGAACGTCCAGCTAGTAAGGAAAAAAAACCCAACAAACAAACCAAAAAGCAAGACGCTGAAAGTATCACTTTGCAGCTAAATCACATGTTCTAGATCTTCGGTAATTCTCAGTCCAATTGTATGATCAGTGTGATATCAGTGTAAAAAAAACCCAAACAACATAACCCTACAGACTGTACATTACTGAGGAGTACTTTTATATTCTACTCAATCTAGTATCTTAAAAGAAATAGAATTCAAACTGTCTCAATAGCCCTTGCTCAAACAAGCAAGTCAAGCTGGGGGGCGGGTGAAGCAGAGGGGTGTGCATAAGCTATCTAGCAAAAAGATAAGCAACAGGTATTAACATACCTCATCTGGTGTGAGGAACGTTTCTTTTTGTAGAGGCTTCAGGTATCTCTCCATTAGACAATTTAAGTCCTAAAAAATCAGAAAAAGCCTCCTATGTTGGTACACCAAACTGCCTTTGAATATTTACTGAAGTAGCAAAGATCACCACTTACCTAGTCTATGAATTTTTTCCTTACACACATAAGACAAAATAATCAGATTTCACAGAATTTAAGGTAGTAAAAGGAAACCTTTACATGGTTTTATTTAGAAAATCAATACTGGATCTCACTGAGCAGTGTTCCTTTGAACACCACTTAAGTAATTTCAAAATGACAGCATTAAGAATTTGGAAAGCCTACTTTTTTCAGACATTTAAATTATATTTAATTCTACTATCTGTCCCTAGAATAGTAAGTTAATTAAGAGATACATGCATGAAACAGAATTTGAAGTATTAGAGAAGAAACTAACAAAATTTTCCAGAAGGAGGAATATTAGTAGGCTGAAAACAACACATTGAGATCCCTTACTTTGACATAGGTGCGCTCTGTCTCGAGAAGTTCACAGATAACCTTTCGCAGTTTATCTGCATCTGTGAGTTGCCTCATGGTGGCCAGCTGGGGTCCTGTAAATTCCTGAGGATGAGCACTTGAATCAGAAGGGTTCATTTCATGCAGACTGCGACAGAAAGCAGCGACCTGCTCTGTACTCTTTAAAGAGAAGGAAGAGGAAAGACCAGCAGTAATATTTTAAGTAAGAACTACAGGAACAATGGAGCTGAGAACCCTTTGCAGTTAAGCAGTTGCAGTCTGGGGCTTTTTAGCAGGTGCCAAAGTCCAGAACTACACACATCGTTTCATATATCTGTCTATCCTATCTCTCAGTGACTGGGGACTCAGGAAGGGGGTGGTGGGAAGAGTTGCACAACTCAAGTTAATTGAAGTTCAGTAACATTCCTGGTTTTGGATAAGCATGAACTTTAATTAAAATAAGCTGTCCAGCACTTCAGATTGAAAACCAAACAAGGCTCAAGAATGGAACCAAAAATGACTGCAAATAAAATACACACCCGAGCCCTCTGCCAGTTCCCTAATCTACTTTGCAAAAGTCCTGTGTCAACACAACCAAGGAGACAACAGGAAGACAGAAACTGTTTAAGCTGTTTTTCAGGGAAGCAGAGCCATCTGGGGAACCAAAGCCTCTCAAGGCTTCAAACGCAAGCTCTTTGGGAACCTAACTGTGTATCTGTTCTGTGTCTGTAAACAAGCTTTGCAGGGTGAATTTCTTCCCCATAAGTCAGGTTTTTCAGAGCTGCTACATCTAGGCGGCTTCTTTAATGTTTCATCAGCTGGCTATATATATAGACAGCTGTCCCCTCTTCACTTCTTGGTGGTAGATCACACTATAGCATCTTTTGTTATGCTGAAAATTTTGGACCAAGTATAGCCTCTGGTGTCAGTGACAAAAGCCCCAGGCTTCCAGGGTTGCGAAAGCAGCAGCTGTCCTTGTCTCCATCCCTCCCAGAGACCTATAGGGGGTACGGGAGGGAAAAGAGCTGCTGCACTTTATCACACCTCTCTAACCTTCTGTATCTAATGCTGCCATGGTATCTTAATCCAGATTTAGTGGCTTGCCAGCACTGCTTCCACAGCCTACCAATTTATACTAAAATAACTGATTCAAAATTAGCCTGTTCAAACAGAGAATACGCAGAGAGATAGCAACCAAAACAATGCAAAAAACACATAATCACCTCGCAGTTGGGATGCAAAGCCCTGACCCTTGGGAGATCACTCCCACCCTCCAGCTGGTAGCAACAACCTCAGCCAGAACCTGCAGTACCCTACACCTTCGTGATGATCCGGTGCTGAAAAAATCTCTGCATTTTTTAAGCTGCACAGTCCGTTCACGCAAAGTCATCTTTCCTTCTCAGTGCACCTACAATGTCATGAAGCCCAAGAGGAGAATTAACCATGCTCATGACAGGAAAAGGATTTCCTGCCATAATACAGTTGCTTTCCTTAAAGGTATCTTAACGGCTGTAAATGCTCATCGGAGTGTACCACTGCAAGACCTATTAGTAAAGATGCTTATCATGCAAAGGATAATTTTCCTGAGGACACAAGTGTAAGCAACAAACTAATTGTAACTGACCGACTATACAAAAGTGCCTCTTGAACACTGCTTATTATAAGAAAAATATTAATCTTCAGTATCTGAGGTTTAACTCTGATGAGGAAGAAAGAAATTGTTGTAAGTTGAGGGCAGGAAGAAGCAGCGATTTGAACCAGTCTATTTCAAACTTGCTCAGCTTCTGTTAACGACATGTGCCACTGAGTGCTCAGATTTATTACGCAAAGTAATACCCTTATTTCTCAGCAAGATTCCACCTGTACTCACTGTACTCTTAAGTATAAACCATACCCAAACCTTCAGGTTAAGCCTGCATTAGATTTCAACAGGCATGATTTTGATCCCAAGAGCTCCAAATACACAAGGCTCAGTAGCTTAAAGCATGGCTTCAGCATAGGCAAAAAACCTCACCCTGCCTAAGTTACCTGCTCTGCTGGAAAGGAACAAAGAGCTGACAATTAAATATATGTTAATCTGAATCTGCAGAGACTCAGGATATGCAGGATATACAAGCTGAGAAATGCTTAGCTTTGTTACGACTATTTTGTGAAATAATATTTGAAGAAGATATACCTAGTGGCATTTTGTTTTAAGAGCCAATATACAGTATAACTAATTTTATTCATATAAAACACAGCATGGAATCAAAGTCCAAAAATAAACTAAGTATTTTAAGCAGTTCATGCTTGATACTTTGCAGACAGCTCACCATACTGTGCATGCACTTGAAATAAGTTTCCCTTCAACTGCAGGGAAAGATGGGTCACCCAGAAAGAGAGAGTGAAAATCCACTTACACCATGGAACACTAGCTAAACGCTAACAAGTAGCTGAAAACCGGATAACTGTCATTCAGGCACTCAGTCTTCTCCAGAAGGAATGTGCCAAAAAGGAAGTGGATAAGACTTTTAAAGGCCTTATCTCCACTTCTGCACACTTAATAAACCACTCCCTGACTTCAGCCATGCCCAGCTAAAGCCAGCAGCAACCAAGCTCTGCCTTGCCACTACGTGGCCTCACATCTTTTTGTTATTTCCCAAGTTTCACTCACCTGACACTCTTGGGACAGACAAAAAGCCTCCAGCACAACAGTGTCCACAACCAGCTCTCCTGCTTGTTCATTGAACAAATTATTGCGGCTGCTTAAGCCATAACAACCAGGGGGGTTGTGATGGCTGCATCCGGCTTACTCTGGACGTTGGGGGGATAGATGGCAACACAGTAGCCAAGGGCTGTCTGGACCGGTGACCCAGATGTCTTGCTGGTATGCAAATATCACTACAAGTCAATCACCTTACTCTATAAAATAGTGGATAGCCCAGGGCCCACTGAGCTTTCCTGTATGGCAGACGGCTGCAAACTAGGATCTCCCCTTGACTAAGAACACCTCTCAAGGTTACTCCTTGAGGTTGAGAGATTCCTTGCTGCAAGAGATTCTCAGTAAGTGATTAACAGCATACTAAATTTTGACATCGTGGCTAAGTGGCATAGAGGATTGATTGCACATATATAATTCCTTAGACATAAATCACTGATCAAGTCTGGGACTAACTCTGCATCTAGCTGCACTTAGTCTCCTCTCTGAGGAGTTTAGAAAGCAAGAGGGCCCTTTCTAAGCCTCATTACTCGAGGGGAGGTTCCCCTGACTGTTTTGTCTGACCCTGACCTCTATGCAGTAAATAATCAAGTGTACCTTGCTATCAAGTCTTGTTAAATCAGCTGCATTTACAGTTGCACTTTGTTAACTTACTATTTTGTGTCAATATAGTTGCTTCCCTCTTTGAGCGAAGCCCATGACTCCATCTGTGACAATTGTCTTGTTTCATTCCTGAACCTCATCCTGTCTGCCTTATATTTACCTTAACAAAAAAATCAATTTCTAGACAGAAAGCGAATGCATATTACAGCAAGGGAAGGTGAGAATACTGCTATTTTGATGAAAACTCTTACACAGTATTGACAAAAGCCTCTATGTCCCTGTTCTCCTAGAGAAAGCAAAAAGAGTAGGAAAAGTCTGAAACAGAAACAGATCCTCCCCAGTAGCAGATCTGTTCGGCAGCTGTGACAATGGCATCACTGAACCAGGATTCCCCTAGGAGAATTACAGCACCACATTTTAGGCACAATTCTGCAAGCAATTCCAACTAGCAAGCTTAAAATGAGATGGAGAGTTGGAACAACTGGGCTGTAAAGCTAAGTTTACTTTGCAAGTACATTAACCCCTCCTCTGCAGGGGGCTCAGCTAAGAAGCTAAACTCACAGCCTCCCCATGCAGGAGGAGCAAGTCCATAAACTCATCAAGCATGTTGATGCTCCCCACAGTAGGGAGTTTTGGCTGCCTGCTCTATAGCTTTGAAAGCCAAGTGCCATTTTCTCTTGCACTTACTGTGTAAAGACATATGGGTGCCTGGGCATCAGGCAGACTGCCCCCTTGAATGGCACGCAGCACCTCTGTTCTGCCACCGATAACAAACTCTTAAGTGGTAGTGATCTCCCAAACAAAACTCAAGACAAATTGCATCCTTTCATGCATTGCCAGGACTGCTAATGACATTCCACAATAACAAAAAGCCTCTACAGGGTATATACAGCTCAGCCTCAAATTTATATCCTGAAAATTAAAACATGAAAATTCATTTAACTGCTAATTACTTAACTAGTCACGTTGCACAATAGATCTGCTCACCAAATACAGCATACGGTACAGAGAGTCACCAGCTTTCCCAGCGCTTTCAGTCTTGAGTTTACGGTTAACTCTCCAAAGAGCCGACATTGCTGCAAGGGCAGTACTGCCAAAGCTGTCACTCATCTAGGAGCACAATCCCAGTTCTCCACATATTCAGCTGATCCGAAAGGCTTCCCCACTCCAGACAGATACTCTGTGCTGCTTACTTGGCACACAACACAGAAGATGGCTGCATTTTAATAAGGAAAGGCAATTACAATATTTCTCTAAGCAAAGCTTTTCTGCATGTGTCATTTGCTGCCAGCCTCGTTAGCTCACCACATCAGCTGGAATTAAGAGCCGGCTAGTGGTCGAAGCTGAGAACTCAACGCCGCTTGTCATAGGCTCATTAAGAGCAAAACTTCAGTAGAGAGGCTGAAATGCAGCAAAGCAGAGGTGAAGGCAGCCTGGGAATATAAATATCTGTTGCCTGTGGATGAGCATGAGCCGATTGGCTACAAATGGCACTGCCGTAGAATATTAAACATCTGAAGGGACAGAGGTGAAGAACTGAAAGAACTTAAAAAAGCCAGTTATGCTACTGGAGAACACAGCCCTCAAATCCCTGTTTAATCCTTTCACTATTTCACAATCTATTGCAACACGTTGAGGGTTTTGAGACTTAATTCTGGTCTTGAATAATGCTGCAGAGAGAAGATGACCTATTTTTGCTGAATAAAAAAAGACCTCCAAATATTATAAGCATGTACACACACAGCCCATTACAGAATGCTCCCACAGCCACAAGTGCCGCAAGGTAATTTGTTTTCATTGCAAGAAGCAGATGTCTTTAATTAGAAACAGGGAGAGATGAGTGTCCTGCAGTATTTTAACTGATGACAGTTTTTAAACACATCCTCAGTTAAATTCAAAGGACCATTACGGGAAAAAAAAAATGCACAAAGACTGATCTTGAGATGCAACACAACACCTATTTTAGCCTTCAGTAACCTACAACATTAAGAGCTTACACATACACTCAGTTTTCAGCGTACCTCCTTTGAACCTCAATTTATTCTACAATATATAAATGGCCAAAACAGTCAGGTCTCCACAGAGGCAAATAATCACTTCTTAAGAAATGACTCTGCTGTGAAATGTTTCCAATATGATGTTGAACTGGGGCCTGACAGAGGGATACCATCTAGGTGTCATAAACGGCCTGAAACTTGAATTCACATGCTAGATGAAAACAAGCCTGAAGAGGTGGCATAGAGGCCACATTTCCCCGACTCTTCTTCCTAGGTCTATCCTCATCTTGACTCCCACAGGAAACGAGGAGAGAAAGGAAAGGCAGGAGCCCACCCCAGAGCTGAAGCAACTGGGAACACAACTCAGGCCACTGCCAGTTGCATGGCTTAAAGGAAAAGAGTTGTATCCAAAAAGCATACCTGCTTGCTACTGATCATATAGATTTCAACCAAAGAGATACCGTACCTGGGAAGGCTGGCTGACGCAAGGAAAGCATCATGAAATTAGATAAGGAGTGAATCCATGGAACAACAGCTATCCCACACCACTGCACTGCCAACATCTCAACTCACCTTGCAAATAAATGGGTTTCTAGTGTTTTATCAGAATAGTTTATAGACATCTGATTTTTGCTTTTTTTTTTTTTTTACACACACGCACACACATATATATATATAATAATTATTTTGACAATAGTGATGGATGAGTAAATTCTATGTGATCAGGTCTTTAGGATATACAGAAGATAAGACTTCCAGAAAAGGGAGGAATCCTCAGAGCTACTGGTGTATCCTCCAAATCCTTCACCACCATCCACAGCTTGGAGACTTCTGCAGATTAAGAAACAAATGCACCCCTGCTAAGGAAATACACACCCACGTGCATGCATGCTGGGCTGGGGGAGGGGAAAGAGACAGCTAGGAGGGAGGGGGAGGACAAAAGAAGGCATGGTCGAGTATCTCCTGTGTTGTACGTCCACTTATCGCTTACATAGGAAAGCTAAGTCAGAAGGGACCCAAGCCCAGCTTCTGGTAGGATTTCACAGAGCTTACCTTGACAAAAAGCCTACCCAGCCTGTGCTACAGGAGCAGATGAAAGAGATCTGCAGTGTTGCATTCCTCTCCTTTTCCCATGAATTATTTATTCTCCCTTAGGATCACTTTGCTGGTTGAAGAGCCGGGAAGTTTCCTCAGAGAAGTTCCGAGCTTTCCTCTTCTGCAGTGCTCTGTGAGCAGGAGCAGTCCACCAGTGCCACAGCACGGGTCGGTGGTGTTTGCAGGATTAAGCCCTGCCTCAGGATCATGCTATCACAAGGCAGAAGACAACCCAAACGCTATTTTTGGATCTTCAGCTGCTAATGCTGCATCTCCGCTGAAAGAAGGGGAACTCTGGTTTTAGCTGGGAGGCTCCAATGTAGTTAAAATGTATTTCCTCTCCAATCCTGCTTTTGCCAAGAAGGGCAGAAGATAAAGCCTTCCCTGAACTCCATCTTAGTGAGACTGGAAGCTGTGGCAGTAATGGCAAAAGAAGGGAACATGCCCTCCTGGTGGCATGAGGGCAGAGTGTTTCACTTCCCATGGACAAAAATAACAGCACTGGGGACATCCACTTAATCTTCTGCACCATAATCCTAGGAGCATGGAAAGGTGTGGTACTGCACAGACAGGAAAACACCTTTGCTTTTTTCCTTGCCCTACCAGCCGGGTGGTGACTTCCATTGGAAACACGTGTTAACAGACTCCCCACTCCCTGCCTACATCAGCTTTCCCAAGCATAAAGAAAAGCAGAGGGATTAGAAAAACCCTCCCGTTCACTGAGCTTTTGTTTCTTCCCCTCTACAATATACTGGAATATAAGCATTGCAGAATAATTTGGGGAGGTTCTGTAGCTTTTGTTAGAGAGGAGCCAGAGGGAAAGCCCACTTAGTACAGAGCTCTTCTATGTGAAGAGAGACTGCAGCATTCACCAGTTTGCCAAATTAAGCGCCTTACATATACTACATGTATACGTGTCTTTTTTTTTATGGAAGACCATTTAAAGCAGTTTGTCTTAGAATACAAAATAAAATGCCTCATTCCCCTCTGTATTACACAAACAAAACTAGAAATATTTCTGAATTTTAAAAGAAAACATATACTGTTATCAACATTTCATTAACAGAAAGAAAGATGTTCCTCTCAGCGGAAACCGAGGCTTGTTAGAGTTACAAATTACTCTTCCAATATATGACTATTAAGCACTAGAGCTGCTAATGCACATTTCTCAGTTTAACTAAATCTGCTGAGCCACAGAGCTAATCATGTAATCCTTACGCCTTGCTTCAGGCAATTACAACTCTGAAGATCCAGGAGGCAAGATGCAAAATGGAACCTCACAGCCTGTCGCACAGTTCAGAAATAGAAAGCTACAGAAAACACAGTAAGAGCACTTATACCCCAAGCAGCTATGTGTTATGTTCAGTGCCCTTCCACAGCTTCAGCAAAAGAGACTCTTTTCAGAGCATATGAAAATCCCACATACTTACAGTTAAAAATCCCAAAGTATCAACAAACTCTTCTACTTACTGAAGAAAAAATTCTTTGTGCTTAGAAGAAAAAGTTCCGTAATAAAACCTGGAAACAAACTGTACAAGTAATCACCTTTTCTGCATGTATTTCATGCATAGGAATGTTTTCTGTTATCTGACATCCACTGTCTGGCTATCAAAGACAAAACTACAGGCTAGCATGACATAAGGGATCAGGAAACAAGAGGCCAAGGTCCTTTCCTTCCTTTCGCTACCATGACAAGTAGAATAGCACAGGGACCAGCTCAGAGCTCCCTATAAAACATTTTAGTTAAAACAAGAGCTGAGAAAAAAACACACCTGTACAGAAGCTCAAACTGAATGAGAACTGATTCTCATTAGATCATGAATTCCGTAGAAAAATAGCTGTAAGCCCCATCACCTGTGCAACAAACAGCTAAAAGTAATCAGTCTTTAAAATAAACTCACTTGATCATCACACTTAATGCTGTGTAAAGCTCCCCATCATCAGAGCAAGTGCAAAATACCAACCACTGCAAAACCCATCCCTTAATAGATGGCAATTAACAATTCATTTGCGCAACCTCTTAGCTGTAATTGGAGAGTTTAAGTCAATTTAAGGTAGATTGGCTATAATTACTTCACGTTTAAAAACTATCATGTGTGCTATACTATTGATTTAAGGAAATACTGTTTAACTATATTCTTCTTATGTTTAGAGATCAAGAAAGAATAAAAAGTCATAGTAATGCACCTGATCTATTAGTTTAGCTGCCCTGCTCTGGTGAAGGAGGTAATAAATCAGTTTATTTAAAACTATGTGGAAATACTATCCCAAGATACCATAGATGTAAACAAAGCCTGGAAAAAGGGCAGTAGTCTTGCTTAAGAGACAGTGATGTACCATAATCAGAGCTGTAATTTGTTACACTCAGTATTATCTGTAAACATCTTAAAGTAAAATTAACATTTTCCCAGGAAAGATGTTCTGATCATGTGCAGCTGTGAAGGCAGCACATCAGCTGTGACTGTACCGTGCTTTCACTCCTTGTCATGTGAAAATGAAACTTTCTCACCTTGCTCATCTTATCGGCCTCGTCAGATGACTCTAAGTCTTGTGCTTCTGCCTCCTCTGGAGCTGCCTCAACAGAGCTGTCTGCATCGCCGGAGTATGAGTGCCCTGCTGAAATTGAGATGCGTGTGAAAACACAACCATAATTTCCAGAAATTCAAAAAAGCTAGGTGCAGAAGACATGGAGTTCCCATGGAGGGCCAGGCCCCATCCTGCACACAAGTACATGGTAACAAGATGTTATGCCAGAGGCACCCAATGACCTCAAAAGACTGCCTCAGTTTACAGCTGGGGCCAGATTTAACTACAGGTGTAAAAATAAACAGGTTATGACCACACACACTATTTAGTTAGTAACCCTAAAAGCCGATTCAGAGATAAGGCTAAAATGTCACACTGAAATTCTTACGTTTAGTTTTAATTTCTTGGCTGGCAGTAATTGCCTACCTTTATACTTCAGTGGTTTCAAATGGAAACTGCAGCATATGAACAGGCAGGCCATGCCAAGAAGCAAATCTTGGGACAGCCCTTTCTCTGAGTTAAGTTGAATGTGATGAATTTAAACTGCTTGCATTTTTGGCCTAACACACCCACTACTGAGTTTCTATGTTGATATTTAAGGAAATGAACCCTGGTTTAGCAGGTTTTAGGAGTCTATTACATTAACTGAAAACTAAATTTCATTTCCTTCATTTTGTGGCAACAACTATGCACTCCTGTACCTGAGCACTCTTTTGGAGACTATGTTGTTGTTACAGCTAATAACTCCTTTGCTTAATGTAAGTAAATGATGAATTACCTGCAAGTGACAAAAGAAAGAAGTAAACCCAGTGTGAGAGCCCTGTGCACAGATAACTTTTGGAGGGATCTAATTCTTTGTCTCAAGTACCTGTTAGAAGCAGTATTACTATACCTTAACCAGTCTTCACAGAAAAACCCACCTGCATCCTGCCACACAACTAGGACAATGAATGTCCTACCAGGGATTACACCTTTTATTTCATTCCATTTATTCTTCAGGTAATGCAGAAAAGCCTAACCAAAGGTCAGAACCCAAGACTCAACAAGGAACATAATTCTTGTCTGTATTGTTAGCATGTAGCATTTAAACATTTTGGTGGGAAACTGACCCATTTCTGTAGCAGAATAGATTGTTTTTAAAACAAGTGCTCTTTTTTGTTTGCTAACCCTACATATAAAAGCAACCCAACAGCAAGCACACTCTGATATTGTCAGCACCCAGTGGTCCAGCAGCCATCCCCTCCTATTCATTACTAGGCTGAAACACTGACATTTTAGAAAGATTAACAGTGATTTAGTACGTCAGATGAAGCACCATTTCTATGTTAGTCCCATGCTGACTCTGATGTTACTTGCTATTTTTCAATTAAACGTTTCAATTTAGGTAAGTCATTTGTCTATAAGGAGCATTTGGCTAGATAGCAATGTTGCGAGTGAAAAGGCCACAGTGATGATAACACACATCTGTTACACTGATATATTTCAGTTAAACACTGTGTAGTTTGGCCAAAAGGGCTACAATAGCATGGATTTAAATTCTGAAAAAATGGCAAGCTGTTTTAAAATTAAGACATTCTGAAAAAACAAACCCTGATTACACACATGTAGTGTGTTTGTTTATATTTATACTGTAATGAAACACATTTCATGATACAGAAATGATAGTCTCTAAGAAATATGCTTCCTAAATGGGTAAGAAAAAGCCCGTTTTTGTCAGTTCCTTCACTGCAACTGAAAAGCCACAGCTCTTCTTTCAAAGAGTTTCATGTTAACGCGCAATGTTACATCCTAGGTAAGATTCTCTGCCTCAGAACTGAGAGCACAGATCCAGGTCTGGGTTCCTCAGCACTCAACTTCCAGCTGCTGTTCTTGCAAGCTTTCAGCTACCAAATACAAATTGCACAGTTGTGGGAATACTGCACAATATTTCCACTTTGTTAAGTCCAGAAATAATTTGGAAAAATTGGAATTGAAAAATCTGGAAATAAATTCAGATCATGTTCTGCATACTGGGATGGAGCTAAACTGAACATCAAATGAAATTAAAAGGACATTAAGGGTAGTTTGTAGCTGAGATTTGGAAGACATGCTTCTCTTCTGAAAAGACAGGGTTTACCTTTAAAGGAGATGGACCTGTGGGGGTGGTTTGACAACACAGAGTCTATCTGAAAAAGTGTTTTTTCCTGTAAGGAATTAGGTTTTCTAAGCCTTTCCCAGATTTTAACAACACAGACTATCATCTTTCTGGTCTTCTTTATTAATGTGTGAAAAAACCCTTAAGCTATCCATTAAAAACAAGAGAAAAAAAATGTGCTATGTGTCATAATTTGTTTTGGGCAGTGTGTGTTTTTTCATTGCAATTAATTCCCCATTATAAGCTGTGTGAAATACATCTTACAGCTGTTTCTCACCCATGCCAAGGCAAATAATGTTTGGGGGTTTTGGCTTTTGCTTTTAAGTTACTACTTTTTCTTTTCGTGTATATTCAAACACCACTTAATCTGTTTCCTGCAGTATAAACACTTTACGTAGTAGACAGCAATCTTTCACTTATGCCTTAATGAGCAGTCACAGCACATATGCTCAGGGTATTTCTAATGTCTTAAGCTGCCAAAGCCAATGTCGACTTCAGCAGGTTTATCTGCTGATCGTTAAACTCGGGCTATCAGTTCAATAACGCTGCATGTTCCTGCCTTTTAATACCTTCCAGTTACCATCCCATTTCTGTCAGGTTCATTACATCATTTTATTTTTGTCCTGTACTCCTTATTTAGTTCTGCAAGGAGCCCTGAGGACAATGTGCTCATTTCCTTCTGCAGCACCTGAATGCTGCCCAGCCACTACCATTTGCCAGGGATGATAACACATGGGCTTCGCTTGACATTAAGGAATTACAGAGGGAAATCCAAAGAGCAGCAGGAAAATGGGGTCAAATCCATGTGGCCACCAGCACAGATGGAGGTCACACGAGCTCCCAAGTTGCCTCAGCAGTGTAATATCCATGACATTATGCCTAATGCCCATTAAATGACCCCCTACTTATTGCAAGAACTAACAAAATAAAAGGAAGTCTTACATCACTAGAGCAAAGGTGCTGGGTCTTAAAGGCCTGGAGAATCATGTAAAGCTTAAGCAGTGTGCCAACACTTGGCTAAAATTTTCCACAGCTGCTGCTTTCAATTTGCAGACTTGCTGTCACTCAAGATTTTAATGAGACTTCAGCAATATCTGGTGGTGCTTTTAAAGCCCGCTTCTGGGTGCCAGATTCTTTCTTTCTTTAATGCAGTGGAAATAAATATTCCTAGCCAGGGCCTGTCAGCTGTAGTGCAAAGCTCAGAAGTGTGCATCCTACTAACACAAGAAGTAGCATACAAATCAGAGAACCCTGCCTCGACGCCTTGTTCCCCAGTATGTGGAATGGGCAATACTAAATTCTGTCCTCTCAGTGACAGCATCAAGGAAGTGCTGGCAAGGTCACCCATCTGCCAGCATTTTATACACTATGGGCCAGAAGCTACTACAGGCTTCAGTGGTTGAAAGCTTTGGTTTGTAACTTCAGGGTGCCTCAACATCCTAAGCAGGTCATTTTACACATCTTGGCGCACCACACAACACCTTGCTGTGTGACTGAGGCAGAGCTTTGTGACTCCTGCAGCCAGCCAGCAAGTGTCAGGGACTGAGGAGTTCAGCACAGTGTCCTTTCCTGCCTGTCTGCCACCACTTGCTCCCTGCAAAAGGTGCATTATGCTTTTCTATACTTCTTTCACCAATGAAAGTCAGCAATACTGGAAGTCAAATACAGCGATTGCTTAACCAATTTCAGTGGAAAATAAGGAGTGACTTCCATTTGAGCTGAAACCACAGGAGAAATATGGACCAGCAGAAGGTGACTACCCCAGCTGAGTCCCAACCAAGACACTGTGCTCCCTCAAGAAGTGCTGCGAACGTTTTAGTGGTCAAATGCTTTCAGCAGCTCATGTTTGACTGTAGTTTAAAAAAAAAAAAATATCACTTACTTGGGCATTTCAACAGCAAATTCCTTAAACAGAAAGTGTCATTTCTAAATGCTGCTGGGGAACAACCCCATGATGACAACAGAGTACCTTTCAGAAGAGCCTCTGCCATTAAACAGAACAATTTTAATAGATACTGCTAAGGAACTGTCTCTCAGATTAAATTTTCATTTGAGACAAAGTTTTGCCTATAAATCCACAATAAAAAAGGTAAGTATGCATTTTTTTTCTTTTTTAGAAGAATTCTGGTTAGCTTTGAAACACTAAACCATGAAAGAAGGAAACATCGTTTTTACACTGGGGTATTCTGTCCCAGTGGGAAGTCTCACAGAGTTGATAAGTTCTCCAAGGACCTGTGGAACTGAGCTACAACTATCACAGTTTCAGTCAAGTAAGTTATCAAAGAACAATATAGGAACAAACTGAGAAGCTCTGCCTTTCCTGGAGAGCTACAGAAAAAGCCCTATAAATCTCTTCTCTTTTTTAGAAGAATTCTGTTGCTCCTCTCTCTATTTCAGCTAGGTAATAAATTGCACAGATACAGAAAAATCTAGGGAAAAATTCAGATTCAGTGGCACTTTCCCTGTAACAATGGTACTGCAGCCACTTTTCATCCTGCCCAGGTTGGCAGCCTAGTCAGACACTTGTAATAGGCTTGAGTAGCCCCTTTGGAATAGACATGAGTTTTCACAGATGTAGAAATGAAGTATGTGCTCAGGGACCTTGGAAACCAGGGACATTGTGATCAGAAAAAACAGCCTTTTCTTCCGCAAGTACTGTGCTGTAGGCTCGGGTTTGTGAAGCCGGCAGGGGGAGCAGCAAAACAGCAAGAATATGAAGATGGGCAGCTAACATGCGAAGGGTCAGAAACCTAACGCCACAATGCAAAAACTGGTGTCCTAATACCCCCTTGCTTATTTCAAAAGCAGATCTGTCAGTCTTTGGAAAAGCCAGGAATTATAGAAACGTGGAATGGTTTGGGTTGGAAAGGACCTTAAGATCATCTAGTTCCAACTTCCCTGCCATGGGCAGGTTCGCCTCACACTAGACCATGTAGCACTCTCTCCAACCCAGCCTTGAACACTGCCAGAGATGGAGCATTTACCACTTCTTTGGGCAGCCTGTGCCAGTGCCTCACCACCCTCACAGTAAAGAATTTCTTCCTTATATCTAACCTAATCTTGCTTTATATCTAATCTAATGAGAGCTCTGAACACAATTCTTATTGAAGCAACATCCTTGAGCTTTGTCTTTTAAGGTCTTAGAAATAGATTTTATGAACAGTTCTGCATGTCTCTAATTATATGCAAGATCCCTATTGCTGCTGGAGTATATGCCCCTGAAATTGTTAAATCAAGCACTGAATGATAACAGTATCTTCTAACATGCTACAAAAGGCATGAAATTAGTCATCTGCCTTAGGAAAATAACCCTAAAGAAATTAAGGTTACAGTAAGTCTCAGCTTCTTCTGAAATCCAAATTACTTAGCCTAAGGGGACCTGTGACAGGACAAGGATAGAATCAAAAATAGTGGCCATTCTTATAGTACAATGAAAGTTTGTTTTCATTTAATACCATAGTCTTAAAAATTCAGACTCTGGTTCTGCTTTCGGAATAGACTCCTCAAAAATACCTAACTGCTTCATATCCGGGAGTTTAATACAGCCATTCAAAATAGGGGCATACTTTCTGTTTATATATTTTTTATACATTCTGCACAGTGATTTATATGGCTCGCAGTAACCCCTGAAGAGTTAGCTCTTGCACTAGAGGCCTATAAACTACAGGAGCGTGCAAAGCCTGAATCTCAGAAACTCTACTCCAGAGTAAAAAAAAAGTAGTGGAATGTGGGGGAACCACAAGCAAATATGAATAGTACTTCCATTCCTAAATCCCCTTCTAATGACAAAGCATCTTCTTTCTGATTTTGGAGCCATGTAACACTCTGTTTACAGCTTTCAGCCTTTTATTCCCTGGGCTGTGTTGAGCAGAATGGGGAGAATAAACACTCTTCATGGGGAAAGGAGACAGCTCTCACTGATCCTTCTAGGCAATAAGGAAAACATGCTGCAGGGCTCTAGACAGAATTAGAGCTAGTCCTCAACCAGATTTATGCAGACTGTGTTAGCAGGAGAGAAGACTGAAAGCCAGGAAAACAATAACAGATGAAAGAAACAAAACTTGTGGCTCTGCAAGCTTGATGTAGCATTAATTCCTAAGGGAAAGTATGTATCATACCCAAGATGCTATTTTTCCACATCAATTAGATAGATATAAAATCCAAGGTCATTTCAAGAATAACCTCTTAACTAAACACAATGAAGTAACTACTGCCACAGAGCTGATTTACAGCTCTAGCCCCTACCTCAGTATATATAAAATATTCCAGATAATGAAACAGCTGTAAGAGACACTGTGCTTAATGGGAGCACTGGCAGTCACTTCAGGGAGGTTGACTCCCAGAAACACAGCCCCTCTTTGCTCCTGGAAGACCTCCCACTGAGTAATAAGGCATAAGGAAAGCTTCCTTAAGAAAAATGTAACACAACATCTTTCTGTTGAAAACACAGAATATGATTTCCTCACACGAAAAACCTACCCTTTGCTGCCTTCATAGGCAATGATGAATTGCTAGTGAAGAAGATAATGATAGGGCATCAGCATGATCAGTCAACCAGACCCTGAATTTATAGAGAATGGATGTGCCCACAGGTGATTTATACCTGCTGGCATTCTGGCCCAGCAATGTTTCATCCCTATGCTGAAAGGAGGGCCACGCTACTTCAGGACCAAGGAAAAAAGCTGCATGCTATAAATAAAGCATACAACAGGAATCACTGAGCTGATTTGCCTAGCCAGCCAAACTGCCAGTAATCAACAAGGACACAAATAAATGGGTCAGTGGGTATTTCATACTTGACTGCTCTCTACAAGAAGCTGTAGAGCTGAAATCAAAAATGTAAGATACAGTCACAATGTCCCAAATAAAAGCATATACCTTTTTTCAAAATTCCATGTGCATCCCAATTTAGGTAACAAAGCCCTGAAAAAAGCACAGGGCCAGAAGAAAGGGTTCAGTAAAACACCTAAACAGAGAGAAATTGATGGAGAAGATCAAAATACCTGCCTCTCAAATGCACACTTGGGTGCAGATCCTTGTTTTCACTCCAGTCCCAGGCTAAGTCATCCCAAATTAGAGCACCAGCATTGTTTAGCTTTAAATACCATCTTAATGTCATTCTCCAGAGGCATATTTCATATAGCAACTAAAGGCGCTTTCAGAAGCTGAGATGAGCTATTGTATTGCTTCAATTAGCTAAAGAAGTATTCCTTTCCCTTTGAGGAAGAATGAAGGCGATTCCCACCTCAACGTTTGCTAAGGTTTGAAGGAAAGCAAATGTAACAAGAGAGCTCTAGCTTCTGTGCTGCCTGTCACCTGAGTGAAGGAGGTGACTACAGCCCACCACAGGGAAGCTGCACTGAGAGATATCTGAAGGGAAGAGGGAGCCCCAAAACTTAGCCCCAGTCCTGGGGATTTAAGTCCTGGGGATTTTATTTCTTTATTTAAGAAGGAGGTGCTTTGGCCCACCAGACAGTTCACATGCTCTCTGCAGGACATGCAAGAACAAGCAGCCGTTCCACACCACTGTGACAGCCACAAAAACTCAGCTCTGGAGAAGCTAACAAAGGAGGCTAGACATTACTTGAGTTGAGAGCACCACAAAGGAAGTTGTGTCCACAAAGCAGCAGAGGCAGGAGGTCTGATTTTGCCATGACATACCCATCAGGCACATCCTATGTCTTCATTTCACATGGGGCATGCAGGTTTATTACTGGACACTGTTAAAAGGCAAATGCTAGGCTCTTCAGACACAGTTTGCAAACTGTGCACTATCTCACCCTAAGCAAGGAAAAGGACCCCTTGAAGACCCCGAAAATATTGACGCAGAGAACTGGCAGTGGCAGAGAGACTGCTTGTTGAGACCAGCTGTTGAGACCCTGTGTTACAAAATGTGACTGCTCTGCCTCAGAAATTACTATATTGCCTAAATACAAAAGTCCCAGTTCCCAATTCTTTGCACCCAGGGCAGACATGCACTTCAGTGAGAAGTCAGAGAGTACAAGGACTCAGCACTCAGGGTTTCAGCAAACAAGCACAGGCAAGGACAAAAGGATGGGGTCCCAAAGAGCTGGTGTTAAACAGGAAATGGGGGCATCTTGTGGCCAGCTATAAAAATGTACAAGATGAGCTTGACTTTTCAGTGCAAAAGCCTAACTAGGAAAAGTTCAATGAAAATTAAAAGGGGAAAAAGTCCTTCTGAAAATGTTCCATTTTAACTGCCTTTGGGGGTTTATCCCACATCTTACATGAGGTTGCTTTTATCAATCCCCTCAGAGGTATTTGCAGTAAACTGGTTTTAAGCTTTCTTGTTTACGCTGTTCCACTTGTTATGAATATAACACTCCCCAAAGTCAGGCTAGGAGTCCAGCTTTCCCTTCCCTTACTACATGTTCCCGTCACATGAACAATGTCGTTTTGCTACATCACTTTCAGTAAATATTTTAAGCAAAACAAAAGCAGCATCCAGATACATTGAAAGGCAGGCTATACCTCCCTGACCCTTTGCAGGCAGACATGAGTCAGCTTGATCCTGAGACCAAGCAAACTGTCTTTCACTGTGGTTCATTTGCTCCAGCTCAGCATCATCCTGAGCATGCTGCTCCTGGGTTAGCTCCAATTTGCACTTGGTCTCATCTCAGAAGCCCCTATACTGAGTGGTTGCAGCAATCAGAGAGATATGGCCTGGGAGAAGGCTGACTTTAACACCAGTGAAATGGATTAACAGCCCTGCACCTACTCCAGCTTTTTATTCCAAATGCCCAAAACAAAACCATCTCATAGTTGCTAAAACAATTATTTTGACATTTCTGAAACCTTTACTCTGGGGAGAAAATAAAGTATTTTGACATATTCAAATGCCATTTACTTTTGGCTGACAGTCAAAATTTACCTTAGCTCAGAATACTTCTGATTATCTAGAAACTGTTTCTTTTTGGCCATTCCATTCATTTTTCTTGCATTTTAAATTATTATAAAAAACCCAAAAAACCCAAACAAAAAAGCAAGCAGGTATGTCCAGTATCCTCTTCTGTTTTCAAGTACAGGACAGCATTTAGAAGCTGACAAGACCTGAGGAAGCAGGCAAGTAAGAGGAGACATGGTATAGAATCTTTCCTATCTTACAGACGTAATGACTAGCAACCACCAAGGTGGCATCCTGCTCTTCTGCAGCCATTTCTTTTATCCCAGCACAGGTGCTTGTCCTCATCTGGTTTAGGAAGCTAAACTAGTGGCAAACAATTCCTGTTTGCTAGGGATTAATTTTCTGCCAGTTCAGTTCTCTGAACAGGGCAGCATAGTGAGCAGGAATGCCCCTTGCCACCAGAGTGTGCTGTAGGACCAGTTAGGTGCTTTGGCTGCAATGTCAGTCCCTATGTTCAGGTGTTTTGTACTGTCCTTGTGAGTTATTTATGCATGCCAGCAAACACAAAGGTAGCTTGTGCTCCTGGCTAATTCCAGAGAGGATGATGGCTTATTCCCTTTTCCTTCCCTGACATACATATATCCTGTGGGCAAATCCAGAGGTAAAGGCACCTCCTGAGCAGTCCAGAAGTTAGCAATTAGTTCCACGACTTGCTGTAGGCACAACTAGATGATGTGACATGCATTTGGTGATGACACACATTTCAGAGCCTAACCGTGTATGCAGTCATCCTTCACTGCTATCACAGATTACACCTTCCACCTTCCAGAACTTCCATGTATTATTTGCCCAGTGCATTCAGACTGTAATCCCGCTCACTTATACCATGGAAGTTATACACAGGGATCAGTGGGATTACACCAGCACACTGTAAACGTGTATCCTCCTCCTGGTAATTTCTACGTTGAATCCAATACCTTGGGCGCTCCCAGCAAATGCCAGTGTGCTGTCACTCAAGTCAGATGGGTTTTCCAAGCGACGTGGTGGTGGCTGCGTTAGTTTCTGCCCCTCCTCTATTTCAGGATAGGTGCGCACAGTAAGACACAGCGAAGTCTGAACAAGGGCATCTTTCAGCAAAGCTGAGTCCAGATCCTCAGCAGCTTTCTTGTTAATCTCCACAATTTCATCGCCAGCTTTCAGGCCTGCAACACAGAAAGGAACAGGTAAGACTTGCACAGTAAGGTTTCTCTTATCTGCAGATATCAAGGAGCTCAGCCAGGCATTTATGAAGTAGCAGGCAGTGTCAATGTCTAGCCATAAAGTAAACATTAATGAATACAAATGATATGGAAATTTGATAGATTTTTGCAAGATCTGTTGTCAGGCTGATACTCTAGTACCACCCCTAATAGCTTGGTGCCCAGGAAATCCCTCACAACATGCCAGCAGCAAGATATCCCCTTTTTTGTTTCAATATATAAATATATACTGAAGGACAGAGTAAGACTTCTTAAGGTGCACACAGGATGGGGAAAGGATGGAGTAGCTCAGCCAGGGTGTATGGTGTAGGACGTCAGATAGCCTCCTCTCTGGCCCTGCCCGAATCATGTCCTAGCACACAGATCTTCAAAAGGCATATTTTGGCACTTGGTAAGTTAGTCATTGTATTTTTTCCAATGTGATTTCAGGAGTTATTTATAGCACCAGTGCCCAAGGGAAAAGGGGATCTACAGAGGAAACAGCTGACTCCCACTTGCTTCGGGGGCAACACCGCCATGCTGAGAGGTGATGTGCAGCCCTCTGAGGTGCCACAGGAAACCTGACCTTCCCCTCAGCCAGCTGGGCCTGCTCTCCAACTAACAACAGCAAGCTGGGCCAAGGTTTATCCTAAATAATCTTTAGGGCTGGGAAGGCTGCAGTGTGCCAGGGCACATCGGTGCCGACAGCCACAGTCACTAGAGTTGCTGCTGCAGCTCTTGTTTCCACTTGAGGGTGATGCTGGTAGTCCCTGACATACATACCCCCAGGAGCACCTCCTGTGGGAACATACTCTGCAGTGGTCACCAGCCCACCGACAGGAATGGCATCCCAGTCATTGTCCTGGCATTTACAGAGATAAAGGCTAGAATTTACAGGAGCTGATCTGTGTGGGTGACCCGTCCTCATGCCATGCAGTCCTCTGGCTGGGCAATCATGCAAAGGATGAGTCTTGCCATCTTTAAAGCCCAGATGAAAGGCCTGACTTGATGGGTCTGAGCTACAAGCAGAGCTCAGCTGCATCCTCCAGGAAACAGATTATCTACCCTCAGGTTGGACAGGGCTTTGAGCAACCTGGTCTAGTGAAAGGTGTCCCTGCCCTTCGAAGGGGGTTGGAACTAGATGGTCTTTAAAGTCTCTTCCAACCCAAACCATTCTATGATTCTAGAAACAAATGTGGAAGAGAGCAGGCTTAAGAGCCTTACTTTTCTTTAGGTAAATTGAGATCTTTCTAAATGCATGTAATTGTGCCCATAAACTGTAGTGTGGCATGCTGTTCCAGAGAGAATAATATGAACTAGATGGAATAACTACAAAGTAAATGGACTGTAAAATCGTATTTGAAACAAGGACAAAACAAGGCAAGTCAAGCATTTCACATTATTTCATTTATTCTACTTAGTGATGCCATGTCATAATAGTAGTATATTAATATGCCTGCAACCATAAACATCGTATCTGGGCTTCATTTACTCTTTGTAATCCTTGTTTTGAATCATTTGGGATAAAACATTGTGTCTATCTCATACAATCAAGCCCCTCAAATTCTAACAATGGTCTAGGTAATGCAGACCAACAGAAAAAATAAAAAGATAAATAATGAAAAATGTTAGGAGAAAATAAAATCAAAGTTTTCTATTTGGACAAAAAATTGAGAATTAAATACTATAACTCATTTGATAAGACTTACAAAAGGACATGCAGTCAAAAGCAAACATGCATGTAAGTAATAGGAGGAAGAGAATTTTCCTCCCTGCTTTTTGCTAACTCTGGCTATCTTGTCACAATATTCTTCCAAGTACTGCTCATACAGAAGTGGTTTTTCATATCAATTATGAAGAGTAATGTATCACTGAAAGCATGTTTCAGCATTTCAGCCCTACAGGAGGCAGTCTGTGCTCACATATTCATTTAAACTGTTGCTCAAACATTAACTAAAAGCATAACAAGGAAATCCTGCTGAAACCTCTTTACATTCATCATCACATTCTCTCTGCTCCCCACAGAAACATACAGGGTTTTATTTCCTTAGGGCAGGCTGGCAGAGAGCTGGACCCCCAGCGCCCATTCAAGGCTTTTTGCAGAACATCCATTCTGTCAGCCAGGGAATCATATGGGGTTAAGTAGGGTAAGGAGGGCCAGGAAAGAGAAAGATGGTCTTTTCAGGCTTAACAGAAATGCACAGCAGTCTCCAGAACCACCCACATGGTTTTCCTAAGTTAGCGTTAGAGACTACAGCTGTGTGAAACCCCAGGCTCCCTGCACCCAGAACTGTTTCTCCATCCCCTGCCCCTGCTTCTTTCTTCCCAGTTTCTAGCTATGCATTCTGTCCCTCCACTGTGCCACTTCTGCCACTCATTTCACTGCAACCCAAGCTCCATTTATTACTGGGTCAGAAAACCAGCCACGTATTTCTGCCATGGCAGTTTTCTATCAGGACAGTGAGCAGAACTGGCTCAGCAGAGTGCCAAAATCAGCAAAAGGCAAAGGGCTCAAGCAGTTTGGGGGACACTAGCCCCCATTCTTTTCAGCAACAGCTAACTGTTGAGTAAGCTTTGCAAGACACACAGCCACTTGTCAAGAAAACTCTGAAGGTGTTTCTGAGGACTCTGTGTACATTGGTTATAAAGGCTATGAAGAGATGAGAGTCTTCTCACACATCACACTCCCCATGTTATATTTCAAAATCCACATAGGTTTCAGCTGTCCAGCTCTCTGACTAGCACATCCCATGACTGCACAAGCAGCAGTGCTACCACACTGGAAAGGGAAATGAATGAGAAAAGCAGTAAGGGCACAGCAGCGTCAGGGTTGACCTCAGCTTGGGTAAGCTGCAGTTAAACCATATCCTGTTCTGCCCTGGGACGAGCCCGGCAGCCTAGTTATCTCTGCCAGTTTCTGGTCCAAGTGCTGTCATGCTTCCTGCAAAGTCTGGAAGCAAAACTAGAGGCAGTAATCCCAGCCAGAGAGAACACTATGATGACCTCTGCTGTACCCATTTATCTTGCAGCGACTGACTTGAGAGAGCCCCTGCTCCCCTGTCTAGCTGCAAGGGACATGCTGACCTTGCCATATAGACAGCAATTCAAAATTAGGAGGTTAGCCATATAGTACAGCTGATCCCAAGAGCAGAACAGCCATGTATTTGGTACCTAAGGTTGTTCCCGGAAGATCCTGGTTCCTTTTGGACTGGCACCCTGGTTTAGTGTGTTTGTAAAGCTCCTATCTCAACAAGCTCATGGTCTGTATCAGAATTAAACAAACAGTAACAAAACCACTTTAAAAAGCATTTTACCTTTCTTGAAAGCTAAGCCTGTCTCTTTGACACTGTTCACATAAAGCCGACGAATCCCTTCTTCTTCCACAGAGGACAGAGAGAAACCTAGAGAGATACCCAGCAAAATGGTTAGAAAAAGCCAATCACTTCCAGTGTGTCCTAACAACTGCACACACTACAGGTAAAACTGTGCTGTCCCCTCACTGAGCAGTTAGGAATTACTCCCTTCTCCTTTCCCTTGAACCTTTACAAAGGTAAAGGGAAAGTTACAAAATGGAAGTGGCTTTAACAAAAACGTGAACTGAATTTCTTAGTTTATATATGAATCATCTACAGCTTTATTTGAGGCTATCACAGCTGCAAAACATTGGAACAGACTTCAACTTTTCTTGCCACAAAAGGTCACTGCAAAAAGTTTTGCTGTTCACCAACAAAAGCTGCACAGAGCTGTGGTTTGTGACCCAAACCAACAAAAGCCAGGAAGTGAAGAGCTATGGCTGACATGACATCCTGAACTCAGACAAGGCGTAACAGCTCCTGCTAAAGCAGAATGACAACTTTTACCTTTTCAAATTACTGGACTGGACAAGTTTGTAAAAATGCTACTTTCCCTTTTTCCTTTTCTTTTCTTAGCTGTTCCTGGCACAACCTGTTATTTGCCAAGTCTCAGCTCAGCATACACTTCATAACTATGTTAGAGACCCACAGAGTAGCCTTATAATGGAAGTACTGACACAGCCTTAATTTAAATGGTGCAAATGGTGCTGTTACATTTGGTTTTGGTGATTTTCTTGCCATTTGTGTTTGACACCGTGTAAGATAACAATGGTAAAGGAAATACAGCATGGTTAATTAAATACGATTGTTTATTTATGTTGAGAGTTATCTAAAACAGAACATTTGCCTTTGTGAAACTTCATTCCTCCCTACATGGGTCCAGGCAACCATTTGCTCTCTCTTTTTCCAGCTAGAAAAACATTTACAAACATCTGGGGCGAGATGCTTGTTTGACATGGATTCAGCCACCAGCCAAGAGGTGCAGATGGGCCAGGAGCCTATTCTGACTTTAGGACTCCCTTCAGGTTGATGCTTACAGATGAGAAGTTATTTTTTCATCCATCGTTTAAAAAAAGAAAAAAAAAAAAAAAGAAAAAAAAGGAGGAAGAATGTGGCAGCCTAGAAGCGAGGAGCATATGGCCCTTCATGACTTACTGAGCTACTTGGAATCTCTGTGTGAGCTCCTCAGCCTGAATAAAATGGAATTTGTGAAGCTCACTCAACACACCAACTTTGGCAGAGAGAAAAGCTCTCCACTAAACACAAGAGCAGTTGTAAAATGTAGCAGTGATTGGTTGTCATCACCACAAAGCCTACCTGGAAAACCCTTAATGAGAAGCACACTGGAGCATGCCCGGGACTACAGTTTGAGTCAGCAAAAATTGTTACTAATACCATGACCCTTTTTGCAACTGAAATGCTGTTTTGCAGGCAATTACCATACAGTTAAAATAAGGTTGAATTGAATCTCTAGTTTTCGCTGTGGCTAGCTGGAGAGATTAGCACACCTTAGCAGTCCCAAGCTCCCATTCTCCTCCATGAGAAGACCTCTGCCTTCTCCAATCTGTCAGGGCTAACAGCATGTGTAGCTGCTTTTTAATTCATCTTTCAGTCAAAAACAGAAAACATAAATCCTGAGCAGTAATTACTGGCAGAATGGGTATAAGGAGCAATTACACATGTTGTCATCAGCTTTAAGAGATATGGGCAGCTGACAACAGCCTTGAAATGGTCATCTCACAAATCATAGAATAGTTAGCATTGGAAAGGACCTTAAGATCATCTAGTTCCAATCCCCCTGCCATGGGCAGGGACACCCTCCACTAAACTATGTCATCCAAGGCTCTGTCCAGCTTGGCCTTGAACACCGCCAGGGATGGAGCATTCACAACTTCCTTGGGCAACCCGTTCCAGTGCCTCACCACCCTTACGGTAAAGAACTTCTTCCTTATATCCAATCTAAACTTCCCCTGTTTAAGTTTGAACCCAAATACACTTAACCCCTCCACAGACAGAGTATGTGACCATACCCCGGGCATGGATAAACTGTTTTATTTCCACAGTTGTGATAGTGGCTGGATCTCATAAGCAATTTGAAGCAGTATGCCTATCCCACTGCAGTGCCATTGCCAGTGCTTTTACTGCCATGCAGTAAAGCAGAGCAGGGAACTCATCCAGACGAGAAATACTCCACTCAGCTGTGTGTGTATATATATATGTATTTAGTTTATATATACAAAAGTATAGTGTGAATGTTCACTTTCCATCTGGCTGAATTCCGCAGGTGCTCCACACAAACACGTGTACAAGCACTGCATGAGAGGAAAGGCAGGAGTGGGTGGAAGCGACAGTGATTGCATAAGCTGGCATCACTGCCAGAAAGATTATCATCAAACTGTGCATGGACTCTGAAACACAGGTGTGAAGAGATGGGTGGTGACCCAGACAGAGCCTCTGCTTCATTGCAAAGTTTTGATGACAGGAGAACAAAAGTTTGCACTTACAAGTGCACATGGCCTCACTGAACCAGCACAGTACATGACCAAATCTGCCTCCAGAAAATTACCTCAGCCTCCTGTGATAGACATTTGCTAACAAAAATGCCAGCAACCTCCCAGTACACATACAGGAGCTGGAAACTGGTGTGTCCCGATTTCTGCCCATACAATCTTTGTAAAGAGGCTGGTACCAATGAAAAAGGCAAGACTGTATGCGCCCAGGAATCAGCAACAGCATCACAGTGACACATCTAATGCTGGCAAGGTCCAGCACGCTGGCCAGACACTCCAGGAGTGCCTCTTACCATGGGCATACTGGTGGGAATAGAAACACTAGGAAATGTTCCCAGATGAGCTTTCCTTGAAACACTCTGCTCCTTCCTCTTTAGATAACTTGCAGTCATGGTGCACACGGGCATGATGGCAAAGCAGCTCCAAAGGCCTGCTAATGCCTGATGGAGCAGCTGTACCCCTCCCTGGCACCAGGATCTCTTAGCTGGCCCAAAACAGCTTGCAAAGCCAGCAGATTCACATCTATTATTTTTCTGTCAGGCTAGCGAGCTGAACTGGCCTGTCTTAATTGTACCTTCAGTAAAATCATTTCACCTCCCTCTTTGATATTGTCTGTTAAATGAAGATAACAGCACAAAGTCTACATTCTTGGGATTAATGAACAGCTGCTTGTAAAGTATCTTAAAAATTCAAGGTGATTTACAATATTGCTATAGCTAGAATACTAACAACAACAACAGGTAATGCCGCTAGTAATTTTCAAAATCTCATCCATTTTCAAAACTAAGACTTTTCTAGTTCTTCCGGGAATTTTGGTATGTTTTTAAATAGAAGAAGTATGAGAAGACTTGAACAAAAAAAATCCCAAATAATCATCAGAATAAAACATTCCTTAGTGCCCTAGACATCTGTTGCAGTACCAGGTCTTGACTTCTTCCTAGCACTTGCTGAAGTGCTTGTGAGGGGCTGAGACCCAAGCACTGCCTAACTGATGAACGAATCTCAAAGGCAGCCTTGCTCAAACAAAGACTTATGCAGGTGCTTAGATGCTTGGAGACCATGTGGTCACATTATTGATTTAGGTCCTTTTCAAAACAAAATCAGTAGCAAGAACCCTTAAGGAACCCTGTTAAAAAGAACCTATGCTGAAATTTTAAAGCTCTGATCTTTGTATTGCCATAGCTTGTGAATGTATTGTCGCTTTCTCTCTAGATTGTAAACGTACATATTGGCAATACTAGTTCTGTAAAGAGACTAAAAGAACTAATAACTCAAGTGAACCTAACATATAGGATGGAAAAGGATCTCAGGAGGAACCCTAGCCTTCCTTAGCACCGAGACACGATCAACACTTTATCTCTGCTCCTTCACACACATGTATTTCAGCACACACTTGTCACTGCATAAACCCATAGTATCATTTCTATGATACTATAGAAATTCTGCTGCCATTCAGAGTCAAAGTAAGTTTTGCCTTTTTTTAATCAATGAGAGGAAAGCCAGCTTTTTTGAGGAGCATTTAGCATTCACTCCCTCCAGGATCAAGGCCACTGAACAGGTGTCTCACACACATGATCACGTTTCACAGGACATGACAGTGCATTTCATGGTCTTTCCTATCTATTGCTTCAAAAAGAAAAGACAAGAGAAAGAGAAGGAAATGCTACCATACCCCTAACTCCTACAGTGCTTTCAGGCACAGCATAGTTATTGAAGCTAGGGCCATCACTGTGTTAGTTAATATTTCTTTCTTAGGCCTGCAATATTCAAACCACAGTCAGTACCACTGCTTTGTAGCAGAGCTCAATATTCCAATGGCCTGCAGCTGTATAATAAGCAGTTTGGGGATTCCGAATTATTCTAGTCATTAAAACAGAGTATTTAGATAAACAGTAAAAAGATGCAGATTGGTTTCCTGCAGGGTAGGTTGCACAAATAACTTCAAAATACGCTACAGAACTGTAATTGCCAGACCAAAGGGCAAACTCACCAGGCTGGAAGTCTATAACTTGAAATACTTGAAAGCTAAGAAATATGTCCATCCACACACAAAGATTAGGGATTTTGCTGAAATTACATAGGGAGGACTTCCTTTGCTTTGTGTTTTATGCACAGATTTGTACAACATGTCAGGTTCTGTCTCCAGGAGTCCAAGGGGCATCCTTGAGTGCCGGGCGTTCACTGGGGCCAGGCTCCCCCAGCCTCAGGAACATCAGGGCAAGACAGGGGCAAGATCTTGTGTGCCCCTGGCAGGTGAGGAAAGGGGACAAGCAACCTCTCCTGGGACAGCTGCCCATCTGCAGACCTTGAGATCCTCCCACCCACAGCAATGCTCCTGGCTGCACCTCTGCTATCATGCTTGGTGGAAGGAGTAAGGAGGGGGAAAGCCTTCCAGCTTGCTAGCAATGGCAAGCCACAGCAGCAGCTCTCTCCTGAACCCCACTGCAAGGCCACCATGAACAGCACAATGCAGTCATTCATGTAGGACGTGACAACTGGCAAAGGATGCTCTTTTCCGCCAGTGCCCAGTTGCACAGCCTCTGTAGGTGGTGTTTTGAGAAACTGCAAGAACAAGAAAACAGTTGTCCTTTCTGCCACTGCAGCTCTCATCAAAGAGATGCACATCCTACAGCTCAAGTACCCGGAAGAACAGTGTTCAGTGCGCTACAAATAAAGCTGTCCTGCTTCAGGGCAGGGGAGCAAGCTTTCTGTGGCATGGGCATCAAATGTGCTTTTTTTATTGCGCTCAACAGACCTTACAGGTATCAGTGAATAGCCAGCAAGAACCTGCCCACAGTAGAAATGACTTGCTAGAAAAATTAAAACAAATCAAGGAGAAACTCACCATAAATATCAGAGGATGCATCAGACTTCTCTATTTGAATGTGCTGTGTAATTTTCTGACAGATTTCTATTTCTTTGTACAGCTGAAGAGAAAAAAACAAAGCGAAACACAAAAATGTTAGTGTGGGAGGAAACATCAAATGTAGCAATTTTGAACAGATTTTTTTTTTTTAATTCCAAGCAGAAGAAATGAACTGTGATCATTATTTATCACACAGTCTTTCTCCGCATGTGTGAGATGTATTAGTAGTGTCACTAAGCTTTAATGTTAGAACAGTTAAAGAGGAGGCAGCAGTGTTTTACTACCACCATCATAAAAGCAAGGATACATCTATTTCACTTGGTCAATACCATTTTGAGTGCACAAGAAACAGGCCTCCTATTCCTGTTTTCACATTTTATGGGTAGTAATCATCTAACACTTTTATATTATTTTGATTAATACATTGCAGGAATTCAATTTTTCAATAGTACTAAAATCAAAGGAGGGGTTTTCTTTCTTAAAAGCATTTCTTAATTGTTAGAATGCTATCAGATGTGATATGCAGCTCTTAGCATGAAATTACACCTTTAACACATTTATGTTTATTTGTACAGAGAAAAGCCCCAAAAGTCTTTGAAATGGTCATTAACATCCTTCCTGGGAGACCAGCACAAATTTACACCTAGGTAATAACCCAGAAGCCTACGCACGCAAGTGTCATTTACTCTGCCTTTCAGGAGTGAAGGACCCCTCAGCAGGGAAATCCCACTTTTCCAGACTAAGTCAGATATTTAGAGACTCTGAACTAACATTCTGGGGAGTCAGGCCTGACTTATTCCTCATAAGACAGCCTTGACACACCGGAAACCCCTGGCTCAGCACCAGATTGAAGCTGTTTTTTCCATATCACAGGCTAGCACCGAAGTAACAAACCATTCTTTTGTCTTCGGAAAAAATCATACCCATAGGTGAATGAGAGCCCACACAGAAATATTAATTTTGCTTATATGCTGGTATGAATGTGTAAAAAAGCAAGTCACAATAATTAACATTTTGAAACTAAGTGACAACTGTGTTTGGACTGAAATATTTAAAGCATTTCTTTAAAAGAGTAACTCATCAGTAGTTTCCTTATAAAAATACAATTTTTTCTCCTGCATATATCAACACTTACATATCTGTTTAACTGCAAATATTAAGTATTACAGAACAGTTAAATACCCATTTAAATGGTTGTGTATAGTAAAATAAAATGCAAAATTAAATAAGGATGCCATGCTAGCAATATTTTTTAAATGTAGCTTTCAAATACAGGAATGTATTGTTCAGAACCTGAAAAAAAGGTCAAATGATATTTACAAAGATCTCAGCATGATTTTAGCAAGGGTTTTAAAAAGAGAAGAAAGAAAAAAGGAGAAAAATACCAGTATTTTCAGAACAAAACTTGTATCTGATCCCTGCAGTCATCTAAACTGAGCATGCACGACCAGAAGCAAGGAGGACAGCTGACAAGCTCTCAGAGGAATACAGGAGCCACTTCCTGCCAGCATCCCAAAGCACTATTCTCAAGCAAGAACCTCTGTTGAATGGGAGGTAAATAACTGGGGTGCACAGACTGCAGCTGAGCTGCCCAAACCAGAGGACCAGTCTGACAGTAGCTGAGGTGCTGCTCACCTTTCTGTGCCCATAGATCTGCTGTGCCCACACCGAAGGCAGGCAGCATATCTGGGATATGTTGGCTTATACCATGAAGCTGCCAGCCTCTTGGGCACCATGGGCAGGTGGGGGAAACCCCCTTCAAACCTTCTGTGGGGCCCTGGGCTCTGCATGGAGAAGTTTGATAGCAATACCAGAGTGATTATCTCCGGGGTTCTGCTATGCACTGGGGAGTGCCCAGGGACAGGATTCTTCCTGACAGCAGCAGCATTGCCCCTCCAGTGTGACTTCAGTCCCTCATAGTGTTTCTTATAGCAGCTTTGGGATAGTAGTAGTAGTATTGGGGTTTTGTTGGATTTGTAGATTTTTCCCCTTAAAATTTTCTTTTCATTGCCCGTTTTTCCTCTACCATTTTTGGTCTTTTCCCAGCACCCTGTCCCAGGGACACCTTTTCCAGCATCCCCAGTGCCTTCACCCCAGCCTCATCCTAACTGCCAGATTTTCAGGGAGGTCTTCTGTTTTCTGCTTCCATCTAAAAATGCCATCTTACCCAAGGTAAAAAGTCTGGCATGTCAAGCTTCAGCCAGAACACTCCAACATTTAGATTACAATAAAGGGTGCTTAAAAGTTAACTGCCTGGTACAGAGCCTAATATTAAATACTCTTCCCTGAGCCCTTAGTAACTTTTTTAACACATAAACTGAGCTTGTGAATAACTTTTTTAACACATAAACTGAGCTTGTGAATTTTTGAAAGACTGTCAGGACAAAAATGTCACCATTAATATTTTGGAGAGGAACGGAATATGAATATTTAATCACTATTTCTTACTTGAATAATCTGATACATTCTGCAAGGAAAAGGAGTATCTTCCTAAGAAATTACTTTTCTATAGCAATGTATGTCACTAAAAGTATTTTAGTAGGTGGAAGACAGCTCTAGCAAGGTGACATCGATGTGAGACTATTGTCCATGAACAGGAGACTACAAAATTAGAGGCATTAGTTTCATCCTATTGCACCAGAATGATTTAATTAAATACTTAAGCAAAGTAACTCAAATTTGCTCATGAAACAAGCACACACACAAGCAAACATACAAATGCATGCTGTTTTAATGTTACTACATCAGATATAACCCTGGAGCACCTATCTATATTAGAATCTTAAAGCATGCACAGAGTCCCACTGACAGTGGTTTAATATAATTTTTTCAAGAAAAGCTGGAACTGATGACTATGTCAATCCTACATCCTCTCAACATGACAAGTCACCAAAGTCCTCCCATGCAATGAAAGCTAAAATCTGTCTCCTTTGAGTTTTTATTTTCCCCAATTACATTTCACTTCCCAGTCTCAGTGCTCCAGCAGTTAGCACTTCCTCACACTTCTTTTTTTTGCTGTTGACAGTGTTAATGGCAAATCCCAGAACTTCTTTACAAAATGAACAAAAGTATCCACAACCGGTAATGTTTACTTTTTATAAATAAAACAGCCACCCATGAAAAGGACTTTAAAAAGCTTTATGGTGTGCATGTGTAGAATCATAGACTTAAAACATAACACTAATTCTGTTTGGTCGCTGTTTTTTTTTTAATCTCTCATTTCAAAATCCCTTTGTAGTCTGTTTTTGAGATGAATGACATAAAAACATCCAACTTTAAGCAATTAGGAAAGTCTCTTTTCACACCTAACTCCAGAGCTTTTTAACCGCAATGTTTATCTTCCTATTGAGGAAAAAAAAACAACTCACAACAAAAAAACAAACCCAACACCCAAACAAACAACAAAAAACCCCAACTTCTTGTGCATTTCCCCTCTCTTCAAAAATCAGGCAAAGTGATCTGAACAAGAAATGCTCAGGCCTCAATGGTATGTCTTAAAACCCACCAAGGACAACGTGAACAACAGGAAAAGGCAACCTTCAGAGAAATTAAGCTTAAATGTATGTTACAGTGACTTTCACATATTACCTGTGGCTGTTCTTCCTCTCTCTCCTCCACACAGACACGTGCATACACAAACGTAAGCTAGACACCAACTCTCTCCTCAAGATTAAATGTTTGGAGAGATTTGGCCAATTTGCTATGGTTTGCAAAGCACTATAACTGCAAGTTAAAAAGCATAGCCCTGTGAATTACAAATGTCAGATAAACACTAATTAATACTGTTCTACCAAGTGTCATTTCATTTTGCTCAGTAGGTAGCATTACCAGTTCGTAGATATCCTCTTCTGGCTTTGGTACATAAAACTGGATCTGATTTTCAATCAGGAATTTAAGACACAGGTAGTGAGCAGAGTAATCCAGCTGGTGTGCCTGCAAGAAATGGAGAACAGGCTTTAGAAGGGAAAAGCAATGGCTCGCATCATCTATACTTGGAGAACGGCCTGACACTCAAGAAGGAAAATACCCCACACTGTCTTTCACAAAAGGCCCATGATCTCCTAACCTGAACAAGAACTTGAACTTCATCTTCTTTCCCAGGAATAAGTGTTCATTTAACCACTGTCCAGGGTGTCAAGGGCAATGCTGGTACTCTAAGCAGTCTCTTTGGTTCTGCTTATCTGGCAGTTATACTCCCTCCCATGCTATTGCAGAAATAAGTAAACACTATTATTGCAGAAGACTCAGAACATACCTTTGTATACAAAGGGCATTTAAGATTGCAAAGAGGACAATAAATGTTCTGCTAACAGCGAAATATGTAACAGGAAAGTTTCTGGGTTTGGTTTTTTTAGCATCTTCATAATTAGTTAAGTATGATGTGGTAAATTTCAAGCAATTTTAATATATGTATATAAAAATCTGTATGTCCTGTAAATTCAAAACAGCTTGGGATACGCTGACTTTCTAAGGCTAAAAGAAGCCAAGAGTTGCATCCTGGATTACATACCAGTGGAAACACGTCACATCATTTTAATGAATTAGTTACAATTAGCTGAGGATGCAGCATTTGGTCTGGGAGATGTTAATGACCTTTTCTCAGCACGATTAATAAGCTTGATTTAAGCAGAGGTTAATGCAGTGTGTAATCAAAACACATTAGAATTATGTTAAACACAAAGGATGTCATTCAGAAGTTATTTTCAAAACTTCTTAACTGTTCACTAAAGCTGGTTAAAAGCCCAAAGTGATTCACAAATACAGGAGGCAAATTCTCCTCACTGTCAGTTCTGGAATTCTATTATTATATGCTTTTATACACTGGCCTTTTCATTTTATCTGAGCAGATTACCACAATTTCCTAGGTGGTACTTAAAAACAACAGCTCATCTGAAAATTCATGCAAGAATGGCATTATTTGCTATTTATTGTGTTTTTTAAAGCCTGAATTATCCAGTTCAAGCCAAGAGGATGATACACCGGCAGTCAGCTGACTGATCACACAGCACAGATGATAACCAATGTACACTGAGTGACCTGTAGAAAAGATCATACAGTGACCTAGCAAACCCTTCAGCAAATAGTCAGAGAATAGCAAACGGTTTTGAAAGGCTAGATTAGCCCATGAATAAAAAAGAGCTATGGATAAGAAGGAAAAAATGAGACAGATATATTGCTGCACTCCATGAAGCGCTACGTTCAAGTATGTCCAAGTCAAAGAGCAAATTACCCTTATTTGAAATGCAGTATGTGAAATGGAATAACCTCCGTAATCAGGACAAATACCTAGGTAATTAAATAAAGAATTTGAAACCCATCAAGAGACAAAATAAGAAGAGCTGAATGATCCTTGCCCTCTCCCCTTCTTTCCCCTTTTGATAAGCATTTTGTATGCTTAGGTCATTGTTCACTGTTTTCACTAGTTTCCTCTTTCACATGGGCATATGTACAAACACCCCAGAAATTAAAGGAAGCTGAATTGGCTTTAATGGTTCAGAAATTATACAGAGGAATCCTACATGAGTTTCTGGTCACATTAGTTTACTATCCCTAAACACAAACTGAAGAGTGCCTTGCACACCAATTAAACAAAAACATACAGAGGAGGCATAAACCCATGGACTGCACCACACCTCATGTCTAGAGGGAGGTCTGTGATAAGTCTCTCTGAAAGTCCATGAAATTCTTGAGCCATTTACAGCAAAGCCAGTGGGGGAAAATATGTATGTGGAAAAAACATACTAGCAGAAAAAGGAGCCAGGCAGCCTCCTCCTGACATCATGGTGTCTCTTCTCATGGTCTCCTGTGCTGAAGCTCTCATGTATGTGCTGCATGAAATGTAGTACCAATGGCCACATGGATCAGCCAGGTCTATGCTGACAAGCTACATGTCAACTGAAGCCCAGAGTTGGGAGAGAGATCCCAGCCGCAGTCAAGCATTCATGTCACTGCAAACAGTTTGACTCCAAAAGCCCTCTCCTTGCAGAGCAGACCCAAAGGGATGTTTTCCAGCCTGTCCCAGGCCAGCAGCAAATCACAGCCTGTTGCGGAGGGGCACTAATATATCCAGTCTGGGGCCTCCAACCATGGGGCGCAGACTAGGAGCTGTCTTAGCCACACTAGCAGGGCAGGGAGCCCTGCTCAGGTACCCCTGCTCAGCCACCTCAGGCTCCCAATGGGGTCAGGGGATCCCACTTAGCAGGGCTGGGACACTCCATCACTGCTAGTTTAAAGGCACCCCCTGCCCTGGGGCAAGGGCAGGGTGTGCTCACACCAGCCTGCAACCAGCTCTGTGAGCTGAACCCTGATAGCATCATAAAAAAGCAGCCTTCCCGTAAGGGGTGGCTTGATCTGCCACCCCAGCGGTCAATGACAGGGCTTCTGCCTGCTTTGATATGAGCACTGCATCAGGTGTGGAGGTGACCACTGACACCTCCATGTTCATGCCTGTCCTTGCAGGGAGATTTGGTCACCAGAAAATTGTGTGTGCTGGCCATTTTAGAGAGCAAGAGAAGCAAAATACAGGATGACCAATGCTGTACTGGTGCCTTGAACTACGTCAGAGCACAGCACTGTCTGAAGAGGTCACTGGATAAAGCTCACATATATTTTAAGGCACTCATTTTTTCCAGGAAGCACTGTCAGCCAAGGTAGATGCCATTCATTCACTACATTGCAATACCATCCAAGTCAGGCAATGAGAGTCATCACCATTAAAGCTGTGGTGGTGCAGCAGCTGAGCCACACCATTTAGTTAATTAACATTCGTATAGCTGCAGCAAGGCTTTGACTACCTCAAAATTTCACATTAGTTAAACTGTTTCAAATAGGGGTACGATTTTCCAGTGAGGTGAAAGGAAAAGGTCCTCTTAAAGTGGACATAGCCAGTATGCCCTAAAAGCCATACCATTAACCCACTTTTTCTGTTGCTGGTCTAGCTACATCCAGATGGGGGAAGGTGGGAGCAGAAACAAGGCAGCTTTAATGATATTAATATCATTTCGAGACCACCCAAAATACCTTTTAGCAGTCCAAATAAGCTTTTTGGTTTATTTATTTCTCTCCTAATAACTCTGTCGATGTCTGGACTAAATTAAGCAGCTAACTCAATTTAAAGCACAACCCAACAGCTCATGAAGAAGAATTTATAGCTTGGGGTGTGATTCGATTCAACAGGCTCTGCGTGGTGTAGTGGGTCAGCACGCAACCCAAACTATTAATCCATTTCATCTCCCTTCTAGTGAAGTGAGGGAAAAACATATTCTTTCAGCTTGGTGGGGGAGGCCTTCATTGGCACTGAAATGACAGCATCCTGGAAACATGCTAGCCATCCCACTGTATTACTCCAGCCTCACACTTGTGTGTGTAGCCCAAACTTTTTCAGCAGGAAAACACCAGCTCAAAATCAAAGTAAGCCCACAGAGCATCAGGCTTAAGTAACTTCTTGAGAGACTTCGAGCACAGATCCAGAGACCAGGGGAAATCTGCTTCTTGCCCCTCATGCAGGTCTACTTAAAAAATGTGAATTGTGAGCTGGTGCTTTGTTCACTTCTCGTGTTTTATCCAGTTCAGTCAAAAGACTAAATGCCAAAGAGTATTCTATGCTTGATTTTTGGTGTTATTTTCTCCATACTGGGTCTGCCTAAGTCCAAATACAGACTGTATGTTTCTACTCAATTTTAAGACATAGAGTTATGTAAATGTTAGTAATCATTTGCACACGTTCACACTGATCAGTATTATCCACAGGAAACAGTTTAATGCACATACACTGATTTTCCTACCTTCCAAGTGATGTTCTGACTTTCCTACATTACAAATGATCTTATTAGTGAAATCTTAGGAGAAATCTTTGAGAAACCACTTTAAAATATGCTTTCAACTCTTCTCCCACCAATGTTGAATCATAAGTGTCACAAAACAGCCTCCAAAATCTAAATCGCTGTATAACAAGGAGCAATGTTAGTATAAGAACACATTTTCTATAATGACTTGAGTGCGCTTAATGTTCTCCAAAACAATAATCAAGCTCAGTTTAATAGCACATATAGATTTAATCACATGTACAAACATGAAGAGGGTTATATGAAATGTAATCTTGAAATGTTTACTGTACCAGAACTTGACTGGTTCTCAGATGGCAGATGGCAAACTGATGTGAAATGGTGTGGATCAGATATTAAAGGGGAAAAAATTAGCTGAATTCAAGAGACAGAAGAAAGAGATTGATTATTAAATGCTACAGGAAAGAAGGCTTCCATCAGTGTTTTCCAGACTGAAAACTTATAGAAAGGAAAGAAACAGACAGCTCTTTAAAAAACCCACGCACCCACCTCCCCTTCTTCTTATACACAACCACCCACAACAATGAAACACACAGCAAGAGACCAGATTCTCAGCAGGCACCTACTGAAACCAGCGGAGCTACACCAATTTACCCCAGCTAAGGATCTGGCCCACTGAGTTAATCACTCTTACCCAAAGGAAAATATAAATCCCAAAAATAAATCATTACTAATTATGTGTCATCCAGCTTCCCTATTATGTCTCTCTTAAAAAATGTCATCTTTTCCTGAATACAATGAAAAGCTTTCAAAAGCTGCAGAACTCTTTAATGGTGCACCTTGCAGAGAGACGAGCGCGCTGTGTAATTATTGGAAACAAATGCATTTCTCTCACCTTCCCTCTGTTTTGAAGCACATGCAACATGTTCTGAAAGTCCTCGAAGTTAAGCTTTTAGTAGTAATAAATGTTTTCTTTCCTTCTGCTGTTGTTGTTGTACAAAAGAGGACTCACTTTTCAGAACAGCACGTGACAGGAGCTGGGACTAGCTTGCAGTCAGCCGGTTAACAGAAAACATACATTATGTAGCTGCCAGAACTGAAAGCTTGTATTTAATTTGTCAAACTTTCAACTTCTCTGCTGAGATATAACTCTTTTAATGGCCAAATGTCTCTGATACTGCATCTTGCAAAGAAATCCAGGTGGTTTTTCTCCCACCACCCCCCCAAACTGCAGATAAAAGCTTTCCTCTCTCTTCCTTCCTGCCACCTACACCTACACAAGGTAAGTCTGACTCTGCAGTGCAAACGGCAAACACAGGCATCTTCTTCTACTCCTGGAGCTGCTGTTTTCTCCATCTATTCCTACCCCATGCCAGCCAGAGGGGAGGAAGCAGAAGGGGAAAAGGAAGGAGGAACGGCCCCTGGAAACAGGACAACGTGGCATCTGGGAAAGGGTGAGATCACCCTGCCTGCCTGGCAAAGGAGGGAGCAGGCATGGGAGGGCTTGGCAGAGGTGCGGGAACCAGGGTGGCCAGGCAAGGCCAGGGCAACTGCACTACCATGCTCTGGGGTGGTTAATGAAAGGAAGTGGGCTAGGGGCCAGGATGTTAGGGAGCAGACAGGGAGAAGAGAAGGGTCCTGCACACAGCTTGGTCTCCAGTGGAGGGGAAGTGGGTGGGTAGCAGCAAAGTCAGGGTGTGAAAGCACTGCAGAGGCTCATGCACAGCAGCCAAAGTGGAAAAGGCAAAAACTAGTCTGCCTTCCTCTCCCTAGAACCACGCCAAGATTAGTCCAGCTGTAGGATGGTGCTAGCATGAAAATTTCAGTGTAATTCATGGTTTTCATCTAACATACAACTGATTTTCCAGCACAGTGCAGTCTCAGCACTGGCATATGAGAAGATCATCGTGAGGTTCAACTGAAAGGGCTCAGGGGTGTAGACACTTCACATGGCTCCAGGGCATGCTCACAGCCTTTACCTTGCAAATCATTTCCAGCACGTCTCGTGTGGTGTCCCCAGGATGGATGACTGTCAGAGCAGGCTGGTTGTTCGGCAGGCAAAACCAAGATGGCGTGAAATACTCGTGAACCCAAATATCACAGTCGGGATTGTGCTGGTGGACACTGCTCAGTGCCACTTCTTTGTCCCTCTAAACAGACAAAATCCATTATGACTCTACTAGCCAAATACACTCTCCTTTTTCATCAACAACAAGTGTAAGGAACATTATATGCTGTATCAAAAAAAAAAGCCCTCTTACAGAGGAGACATTTTATTCATAAGCCTAGACTGAAGGCTTGTCTGGGCAGGAACTTTGTAGCTTTACCTGAGCAGTATAAAGTGTGCCTTCCCATGCCACCCACACAGCTACAGTGGTTTAATGTGCTTTTCCTGGGATTTCACCCTATGGCTGTTGGGAATGCTAGGAATGCAACGAAAAATAATACTGATAAAAAGAGATTTAAAGTTAAAACTTCAATGCACTGTATTTCTGGGTAAACCAATCCAAAGCCAACAAAACTGTTGTAGATACTACAGTTCCTGTATCTATAAATGGCAAAATAGCAAGCCTTAGTATTTCTTCTGAATTTACTGTCTTTTACACAGCCAAGGTGCACTCCAAGCTATAAATCCCCAGGAAGTGATGGAACTGCAGAGTCTCTATTTGCTGCAAGTGGGCTCACGCAGCTAAACCCATATTCACTACATGAAAAATGTGCCTCTTAGCACTGTCTTAACGCTATTTTATCGCTGACTTTTCTTTGGGAAAAGCAAAAACAGTTGTAATTGTAGCTGCAAAACCAGAAGCACATGAGAAGAAAACAGAAAGCTTCACTTCATAGTTGTGCCAACCCTTGATTATGAAAACCCCATATGGCCACCACAAGGAGCCATTTTCCAGAACCAGTGAGTCCAGGTCCTCCAGCATTTCCCTGGCATGCAGAGCTAACACCCCTCTGGGTCTGGCACCTTCAGCTGCAATGCCACACAAAATGAGCCCTTTTGAGCATGGGCAACCAGCTCAAACCTTCCCAGAGTGGCTACAAGCACTACAGCAGGTAGGGCTTGTAGGGTCCTCTCCTCTCCCAGAGGCTCTGCATCCCTTCTTGCATCCCAGAGTCAATGCTGCATTTAGGCTGGCTGCAAATGGGGGCGAAGGAGACAGCTGGAGAGCTGGTGTTTTACCTTGCCATCCGGAACTGAATCGTCAAAGATGCCTTCAAGGGATTTCTTTACTGAATCAACTCCTTCACCAAACACCTGAGGAACAACAGAGCGACTCTGCTTTAAAACATGAAACCTGAATATCTGCACCATCTGCAGCACACGCTAAGGGAAGAACACAGTATCTAACATCTAGCATGAAAATCAAAACACAGAAAAGAAAAATCTCAGCTTGTTAAAAGGAAAAGGGGGGGTGAAGGATAAGCTGTTGATGGGGCATCACGCTGAAAGACTGGAGTCCAGTTCTGCTTAGTGGCCTGTCACTGACTTGGTGGAGTAGGACAAACTTTATCTCCTTTTGTGCTCGGTTTCTCCACTTATAAAGTTGGAGAAATGAGCACTTTTCCACCTCTGCTAAGGCTGAGAAATCAGAAGAAGGGCTCCACTTCTGGCTGGTTTTGTAATAAATCAGCTTCTAAAATGTCCTCAGCAAACATTCAAGTACCGCAAATCAGCATAACCCTTCTCTAATGAAATAAGAGCTGGTAACCCAGCACAAGCCAGAGCAGAAATCAATAGGACTCCATGCAGGAGGAACAACAGGATGGGAATATTTATAGGATCCACCCCAAATCAGCACAGGACTGCATCAGACAGGCAGGCCAAGAGGCTTGTTACTGCAGCAGAGGTTATAATTAAAACTGAAGAAGTTTTATAGCTCCGCATCAGGACAGCTTTATGGTCAAGTTGCTGGGTTTGGCTATTAACTATTCTGTACCTAACATGAAGCAGGAACTTTGCAGGATGGGAGAAGGACGCTGCTGTTTAGGGATTTACAGTTTACTGCTTCAAATTGGCAACACTTTGCATGCTACTACACACAAGCAGGGAAAATAGGTTCAGGCACTACATTTATACGTTTTACTACTTTCTCAAAACTTTACATTTTCTTTGACTCGCTCCAGTATGACTTTTCCTTAATCTGGAACAAAATCCTTTTTGATGCCTGTGCTTATTGTGTGAGGATGACAGGGGTGGGGGAAGAGGAAGGAAGTGTGAAGAATGCATTTATCCCCACTGAAAGAAAAAAAGAGTGAGTTCAGGGGAAAAGAAAACAGGTCTGAAGACACAGTGTGGGTGGGATCTTAGGTCACAACAAGGGACTGAGCTTGACTTGGGGAAAGTAAGTACAAAGCAACAGGGATACCACAGCACCAGCGCAAAGAATTAGGAATGTGCTCACAGAGGCATCTGCTGCTTCCCAGCAAAACCCTGAGCTTTTGATCAGCCACTAAATATTTGGTGAACTTTTACTGTCTCACTAAAAACAAGCTGAACAATTTTGCAGCACTCATCCTCTGCTAAACAAAACAAACACCCACTGCTCCTCTAACAGAAGGAAAAAAAAAGTCACAGGGCACAGAACAACACGTGTCCCAGCCTTTCTCCCCTCAAAAAGTGAAAGAAAAAGAAAATAAAAGCCTACATTTCCTGCAATTAGATGAGGTATGACTCTCAAAAGCTGAAAGCTATAATTAGGGATGTTTGGAAAGAAAAACGGGGAAGCACCTTCCCACCACACTGAAACACGTTTTCTAGAGAAATATCTGGGCAAGACTGGGTGGAAACATTTCAGCTTTTGCTCTTTTAAAAATCTGAAGCAAAACAGGGACTGTCCCAACTAAATGCAAAGCTTTTTGTCACTTTAGGAAGTTTTCCCCAAAACTTTGCTACATGTATATGTTTCTATTCTACAAACTCATCATTTACTTTAAAGAAACAAAAAAGTATGCACTTTTTTTCTTTGCTTCCAAAGTTGTATCTGTTTTACACTACTGCTTTGTTGTTTCTGGGCTTAGGGAATGTACCTGAGAAAAAGCAGAAGTGGCAGAAATGCAGCAACAGTAGAAATGCAACCAATTCAGCCTAAGAAGGTGTGATCACCAAACCTTCTTTGATGGGAGGTGCTGTATATCTAGCTGTAACTACAGTTTCTGATTTTTGAAAAGGATGTGAAATGAGATGACTATACACCGTGAAATGATTAAACAAGCAAGGTTAAGGTTGGATATGTAAGCGCTTGATGCAAGTGACTCTTTGAATAAGCTGCATTCTGCACGCTATTGAATAAGCCTTGAAAAATACAATATCACAGACTTCCACACACTTACCTGATTAATGCTTGGCCTCCCTTGCTTTTTCTTTGAGGTAGTATCCAGCCCCCAAAGAGAAGAAAACCTGCTTCTCCGTTTACTGGCAGACCTGGACATGGCCTGTGTCCTTCTCCTCACTCCAGACTCCCCAGTGCGAGCCGCCACCTGTCAATGCCACATGGTTTTAGAATCAAAGGCTGCAGCATCCCACCACACCAGGGCTTACATAACCTAACAAACAGTGGAATCTTGCTTGGAAAAAAAGGCAAATACTATGGCAGCAATGTGTACTCACAACAGGGACAATGGTGATGCTGCCAGACTACTTCCTTCTCACTGCAGTTTAGCTCACTTCCTCCAACTTCAAACATTAAAAATTAAAACACAGTACCACCCCTCCACCCCCCATTTTCTGGCATTTAATCTGAGATATTCTGAAGCATCACAAAGCAAAGCCTCAGCACCAGCAAGGAGTTTGGAGTTTGGTTTTTGTTTTCTTTTTCTTTCTCTTTCCTAACATGTTTTCAAAGCTGGCCACATGAAACCTGAGACTTCCACATTTACCTGTTGCTTCTGAAAAGCCTGGTCTTTCTTTTTGCTCTTTCCTGTAGAAGCACTCTGAGCATGCAAGAACTGACTCATAACTGCTACAAGGCAAGATAAAGGCTTGCAAATAGGTCAAGGTATTTAAAACCTGCACTTCCTTAAAGATAGTAACATTTGAAGGCATGAGCATAGCACAGGAAGGAAAAAAGTGAGCTGAAATGACCCTTTTGATTAAAGCAATGTTAACTGCTTGGGTACTTGAAAAATGGCCTGTGGCATCCCCTTTGGAGGGAAAAGATATTTGCCTTTACTAAGACCAAATATTTGGGGAGTGTTTTCCAAGTGAGGAAGCTCTGGTAAAAATTAGTGCAACATTAGCCAGAGGTGAAGTGTTTAGGCCAAAGTTTAAGCAGATTTCTCATGTGGAGGTGGCCTCGGGAGAGTGAGCTCCTCTATCGTGAGAAAGGGAGCAGTAGGAGATGGCAGGTATGAATGGGAGCGCAAGGCGAAGCTAGACAGACAGACCGACCCACCCTGCCGACTTGGCCGTATGCTTCCTGGAACACCTTTGTACTGGATTCCCACAGCCGAAACTAGCAAAATGTGACTGTCATTTGGCAACCCCAGCGGGAACACCCAAATCTCTGAGTGATGCCCTAAGCTACAGAGCTGAGAAACTGGTTGTTTGGGTGCAGCAGACACAAAAGCCCATACAAAGACAAGACGAACAGAAGGCTGGCTTGTGTACCCACAGAAACAGCACTGTGTGAGTAATGGTGATTCTCCTTAGGAACCATGGAAAAATCAAGCAAAAGGAGAACTTAAACACTACTGCAAGTGTCTCAATTTCCACAGCCTGGACTTGCGAAATGTTTCTTAGTTGAACCTGGGACGTTTGCGCAGAGGCAGCTGAAAGACTTTGCACATCTTCTGACTAATGTACTGGCATTATGTACCTTATGTACATTAATGTACTGGCACATGTACCTTCAGGAGAGCTAAGGGAGCCACACTTCACCATGCAGCACCAGCTCAAGTCTGAGACTCACTGCACCATCTCCACGTGATTGAGGGCAAAGGAGGACACGAGAGTTTGCTTAAAAGAGAAGAAAGCACGTGTCTTTTCCAACACAACATATTCAAAGCATATTTTTTTTCACTTGGCTCTCAAGAGACACCAGCATGAAGAGGCACACTGTTTTTCAAACTAATGCTCAGTGCTTTGCTAGATGCAAAAAAATAGCATAAATGCAAATTACAGCCCGCCACTTAAAAAAATACATAAATCCACCAGCAATTATCAGGATGATGAAGCCAATCTTTTCATATATGAAAGAATAAAAACGCCCCTGTCTGAATTACAGCTCTTGATTCAGTTGAAGGGTACAGCTGACATCCACAAGACAAGAAGTGAAGCTCAGCTATTTCTGTGAAGTTCCAGGAGTCCAAGTTGAAACTACAGGAACTTGATTTAAATTTATTAAGAAACCATCACTTTGCCATACATTTCCCTGTATTTTTAAGAGCTGGGTAGTTATTTAAATTTAAACAACCATTTTAAGCATTATTTGCTACACCACCAGTTGCAGAGAAGAACAGTTCCTCTCTCTTGTGAAGCATCAGGTGTTGATCACTGGAGACCGGATATTAGACTAATTGGTAAACAGTTTTATCCGTACGGCAGAAAACAAGCCATGCTCAAAAAGGTCCAAGCCAACATGTGCTGAGGGCCTCAGAAAGACTCACACTGACTTGACAGGACTTTTGGATCAAGCCCATGTACATGAACATTAGAGATGAACCTGCCCTTTAACAGGAAGATGTGTTTATAGAGAGCATGTTTACAGTACAGATTTAGAAATTCAAAATCACATGTTTAGGAGAAACATGGTCCTTCCACTTCCGTAAGGCCATGGATTGCAAGCATCTGCTTTTTAATCTATACCCAGGACACACACCCCCTTCAGGAAGTACAATAGTTTGCACACTAAGGTAAGGGCTCGCCCTTCAGGCACAGACTGCTGCTTGTCGACGTGATCTCTGCATTGGACACGTGAAGCGATTTGCAGGTTGGCAAATCCAACCCCTGGCCTCTGTTCAAACTTACCAGTGCATGAAACGACGAGACTGAAAAGATTCCAAGACGGCCCATTACAACTTTTGTTGGACGGCTGGCAAAAGCAAGCAGCCTTTTAGGGTTTGGGAGCTCCCCTCCTTGGAGACTAGCCAAGTAACAGCGGTACCGAAATAGGTCCATCTGGAACTGTTCAAGGTTTTGTTCCCAAACAAAGATCTGTGCACAATGAAGATTGAGGAGCAAGATGCACGGGAAGAGAAGGGGAAAGGAGGAAAAATAAGGTAGTAAGTACCTTGACAAAATTCTGCTATTCCCAGTAACACACCTTTTTCATCAATGCTCAAAAAAAACATGATTCCCCTTTTTTCCCATTCTCCCTTAACCTCCCAAGCCCAAAAAGTATACAAATAATTAAATAGTTTTCATTAGATGGAAAACAACATTTTATGTTCATATCAGAAGTCTCCTCCTGGGACAAGTGCTCCTTTGATACAATGCTAATTAATAGGATTAAAATTTTATTTTTCATTTTTGAATTCCAGGGTTCATTTCTAAGCAGTATCTTATGAGGCTTCTTACACAAATCAAGGACATCTGAGAAAGCAGAAAACCAAACACCACCAGAGCACCCCAAATCAGCAGCTGCAGCAGCAGCATTGCTGTAAGCATCAGTGGAGCACGCCATACTTGGAAAAGTGTAGTACACTGGGGATAATTAATCTTATCAGCAGAAGAGCACTATAATCAGCCTCTGTAAGGACTTCTTTAAATAATTCAAATTGCCGACAGGAAACAGTTTCAAAGCATTTAGAAAAACTCAGTTACAGAAAGACAGAGACTGCTCTGCCCTCTCACTGTGAGTGACAGCCTTTGAGTGGAGTCCTTTTAACAGAGACAAGCATCTCTCCCCTCCCTTCCCCCTTCTCATGGGCTTCTAGGGTGTAAAAAATCTCTTTAGCTTGGTGCATTAAGGCTCCGGCCGCTCCCTATGGTTTACATTACGGGCGTGTTTGGCAGCCATGGTAAAAGAGCTACAAACTAATGAAGCAGGAGCCATATGCTAGTTTTCTAAAATAAGGTGCCGCTGCGGCAGCAGGAGAGACATCTGCTCCAGGCTCTCTGCTTCTGAAACACAACTACGTTGCCCACTTGAAGTCAGAAGGAGTGGTCCTGAACCTGCAGCCATGAAGTCAAGGCAGGCCCCTGTAATAACGGATAGCTTCTTCATCCCATCTGCCAGCAGAAGAGCCAGCCTCTTCTATGCTTAGGACAACAGCAGCAGCAGCATGTGTCAGTCTATGATGAGCTCTTCCCTAAAGCATCCTGCTACCATGGCCTGGCTGCCTCTTTGCTCCCCTAAAGCCCTCACTCAACCTCCTAGTGGCTAGCGAAATCCCTTGTGTGGAGCCAGGAGAAGACAGGCCATGCTGTACCTTAGCACATGTTGTTTGGAGAAACAATGCAATTAGAACAGCTGGCACAGCTCTGCTGCCAACACACATCCCACCTGTTCTGGGGAGCTCTGTCAGCACACACACAGGGCACAGGGATGCAAACAGAGGCAACACTAATCTGGAGAAGGCCTTAAATATTTGCTAGGGGCTTATTTCACATAAGCAAGTGAGATTACTTGATCCAGTATGGTCTTCTTCTTCTTGGAGTCCGTTACTGAGGACAGCTGCATTTCACCCATTTTCTTCATCTTCTCATCCATATCAATCTTCTGCTCCAGCTTTTTAATCTCTGTTTTCAGGAGCTTGACAGTGTCCTCTTTGTGATGCTGCCTTGCCACCGCAGCTGCACAAGCTGAATGGATTGCCGTGATCCAGTTCTCCAGTTCAGTCTGGCTAGAGGTCTGAAGAGAGGGAAAGAGAGGGAAAGGATATCAGGATCCTCTTTAAAATTGACTGGAGATTAACAAATGCAATTCCAAGGAGTTTCCTTTCCCTTTGATCTTAAGATTTGAAGCCTTAAATCCACTTACAAGAGAAGTAATAAAAACCCCATCATTCTTAAGCAGGCCATTTTTAACTCAGCATTAGGCATTCAGCACTTGGAATTACACCTATATCTGTGCTTTGCAGCTGTACGGTGTTCCCTAGCAAGGTCTCAAGAATTATCTTCCTTGCCCAATGCAATGCTGCCATAATTTGTAGCTCAATATTTAATGACATTTTCTATACTCCCGGTTCCTTAAGGCAGGGAACATATTGTGCTCTTGACATGGAGAGCTTTTTTGGCATTCAACACTTAGTAATAAATTAATGGCATAAAACGTGACCATGATACCTATAAGTAGCTTTATTATGATGCATAGACAAACAAGATTTCCACTTCTGAAAGTCTCAAAGCACTCTGAAGACAACCCTGTTATCATTAAAGGCAAGCTCATCATAATTTTTATGGCACTAGTACTGTCCCTCCACATGTAGGTGCATGACAGTTCAGGAAAAGGCAACACTTCCCCTCCCTGGAAGTGTTCAAGGCCAGATTGGATGAGGCTTTGCCCTACAAAAATCCCTGCCAATGGCAAGGGGGTTGGAATTAGATAATCTTTAAAGTCCCTTCCAACCCAAACCATTCTGTGATTCTACAGTTCTGTGATTCCAGAAGATATCAGGCTGGGGCATGGGACACCACCACATTTTCTGGAAGAGCACTCTTCTGATTGGAGGCTTCTGACCCAGAAAGAAAAGTATTTCAAAGTGTTCCTTTTCCAAACTTTCAAAATGAACAGTAAATCTTAATAGGCTTCTTACTAGACTTCATTCCTTTTTACAATAGATTGTGAAACAAAATTTAAAGCCAGCTCAGGGTTGCAGCAGATTTTGTCTTGAGCGTCAGCCTTTAGCAGTAATCACACTGATATTTGGCTTGTGACTGAAAAAGTAGCAAAGTGCCAAACCACCTTGTTCTAATTAAACTTTCTGATGATACCTGATCTATTAATAGACAGCACAGTACGACTTCTCCAGTTGCTAGCATAGATGAAGAAGGTCATCCCCACTGCTCTCCTGACAGTCGCAACAGCAAAGGACATAGCTTACTGAAGCCAAGGAGAAATTCCTACAGAATCCAAACTGTGGAAATCACGCATGTACAGGCTGGACTTTAGGCTTATGCTCCCAAAATTTCTGTGGTACTGAAGCAGGTGAAACACACATGTCCCAAAATGGCATTACTTTCCTTAGGTCAGGTTAGAAGTCCTAAGCAGAAGACAAGGTCTACAGTGGAAAGGCCAATCTCTTACTATCAATTTTCTTGTCTTCAGTTGGCACTGTGCAAAGTATATTGCTTAAACTGGTCAGGCTCCCTGCCCAGGTAATAATATGAACAAGCTCTCACTCATAGACAGGGGCTTACAGTGTCTTACAGCCACTGCTGAAGGTATGTTGAGCCCCATCTTGCTGAGGAATTACTGCTGAAAACAGAAACTATTTGCAGAATGGGAGACACTTTGCCTAGAGTCAGGCGGTGAAATCTAGTCCCCAGTAGAGAAGACAGTAGCACTGGACTTACAATGAGTTGGCATGCTTTGTTAATTCCTACCAAAATCATAACAGCAAGAGGTAATGCTTTTATCTTATTCAATTTTAGAATATTATCAGTATACCATTAGATTTGGTTTTATTTTTGGTTTCCTGGGGAGAGGGAGAGGAAAAAAGGCATCTGGAATAGATTTTAGGACTGAAGGCTCTTTTGGTAAATGAGTAGGCAAGGGAATCACTCAACTTCTCCACAGAAAGGACCACGTAAACAAGCTGCAAACACCTGACAGATAAGTACGTGGTGTCACAATTTGCTCTGAGCTCCTAGACATGTGATGTGCAAGTAATGGATTCATGTAGGCATGATAAGAAGTGACTGAGCAAGAAATCATTGTGTAGGACGTATGTGATGTCTCTAGGTGCAATGCAGTGGGAAGGCTTGTTACAAGATATCCAATATCTGTACGCATTACAATGCAACCCTATTTTTCTCCCTAAGTACATGATATCTATAGGAGAGGAATAGTCTTCTGCAGGTCTGTGGTTTCTTCTCATCAAACCTCTACTACAGCACTGTGTTACGTGTGCAAGGATGTGTACGACATAAGCAGTTAAGTAACACAACTGAGAAGCCATACACATGCGTCAGCTGCTCTGAGCACAGTAGAGCAAGTCCTACAGCACAGTCACTTGCACATTACTTCCACCACTGCAGCTGGGCTCCTTCCCTTCTCCCCAAACTCATCCCTTCTTTCTCTTCTGCTTCACTAGCAATGCGTGGGTTCTGTGGCTGAAGGGACACATCAACAAAAAATTCCTGCAAGACAATATAAATGATGTTTTTTTCATTTGAAAAGGCTCATTTTTGCTTTTCCCCATAGATTTGTATGAGAATCTACACACGGCATAATGACACAGAGCTTTTAACGAATAAAGCCCTGTGTTGCCACAAAAGAAACCTACTGAATGTGACCTTTTCAGTATTTAACATCCACTGGCATTAATTTTACGAGAATGAAGGCTTTCCCTTAGAAAACTGCATGAAAAAGATTTTACAGCTCGTATCAGTAGGTATCAAGAGGAGGTGGCGCTCCACAATCTTTCAAGCACATGCTGAGACTATAGGCACCACACTTACCTCCTGGATGAAGCTCACCAGGTGGCAAAATACATGTACCCTGTCAAGGAAAGGCATGAAGTAAAAAAAGGCAGTCCAGTATTACACTATGAGCTGAGGGAAAATCAGACTGAAGTGGCAGAGTAGCTAGTCCACGAAAAAATAATTCTTTTTTTCAGTATGCAAATAGATACTCAGCCTCTTCAAGATGAGAGCCAGCACCACTTCCTTCCAGTCAATAAGGCTTCTTTGTTTTGCACTGGTTTGAGAATCTAGTCCCATTCTAGTGGAATGCCAACCTAAAAATCACTCAGGGAAGCAGCAGTTACTAAAATACAGAAATCTTTTTCAGTGAAACATATCAACTAATGTATAGTCTTTGATATAAGTACCCTGTGAAATTCAGACATTTCTATTTTCTGATTAATAAAACTAAACACGCAGTCATGTTCAGTTTTCAGTTTCCTCTCTGGCAACAGAAAAATGTTGATTAAGGCCTGTATGAACAATGGTTAACTGGATTCTCCAGCACCACTGGGAAAGCACCTAGAGGCCCAACTACCCCTCGCACTTTAAACTCCTCCTAGTCTTGTAAACCCCTTGAGGCTCTCAGCAAGGTCCCATCTTTGATACATGTCTTTTACGAGACACAGAGAGTATTACAGCACATTAATGCACTACTGTAAGTCCTGTATGGTCACTGGCCTGATCTGTGTGTTAGAAGCAACTGTCAAAACATACAAAACACCCAGTTTTTCACAGGGATGTAAGAATATTTCTTACTTTTTACTTTATTCCAACCATCTACGCAAAGAGGGTCTGGTCAGTCAATAAAATCAGCAAACCTGACAGTGATTCACATATGGTAGTGGGTCTCGTGAGTGGCATTTACTGACTATATCATGTCCTTCGTCTAGCGCTGCCAGAGGAAAATCCCAAACTTACTGGAGTCAGCAGGATTTTCCCATTGATTTCAACCACAGCTAAGATGTCCTCCTAGGTCAGAGAGAGTAAAAAGGAACAACTTTGTCAAACCCTTGAACCAGACCAACCTGAAAGAGGAAAGCGTCCCCAAGGGAGTTACTGAGACAGAAGACAAAGTCCTTCTTGGGGTGTTCAGGCACCGCTTGCACTATGCTGTTTTCCACCCAGACAGCGTGCTTTGGGATGCTGTTGTGGTCAATGCCGGATCTGCCATCAGTTTCATAAAAAAACAAGGTGCATCCTAAAAGAGATGACTGCATATTAGCAAGCAATACATCTGAAACACCAACAGCCACCCTGCATCTCTTCAGCACTAGTACTTGGGACTATTAATCACCCATAAAACTATCACAGGGATGAGGGAGGATTTGCCGGGGCCTGTTTAAGTTTTCAGCTCCACAGCAGAAAGCACTTGCAACAGCCCAGTTTTTAGCCAGACAAGGTCATGGTTTCCACGCCATGAAGGTACACCATGAGCTGTATGGTACACCAAACTGTGCCCCAGCAAGCCATTTTGTTCACTCTAGGCAGCTGCAGGCATGAAAGCCATGGGTAGTAATATACAGCCCCAGATGAGAAACATCATTATAAGACCAAAAATGGCAATCCTGCATGGCCACCCAGTCCCACTGAGGGGACCAAAGGAAGACAGCGTGTCTCCCATGGTGGTACTGGGCGGACAGCTGTGAGCGGCCCTGCCAAGCAGACAGGCCTCAGGCAATCCTCCGTGGCCCTGCCCCAGCCTGCTGCTGCAGTCCCTGCAAGGCAAAGATCAAGCGATTTAATTACTGGATGCAGATGAGTAACTGGAAGAAAAATGGAATGAGTTTTGCTCACTGAAAGACTGACGTACAAAACCAACACAGCAAACAAACAAAAGGCATACACCAAAATCCTTATTCCACTTATTCCTTATTCCAGTTCTGACTCAGGGTGATGCAGCCAAAAACAAATCCCCATTATAACTGGGGGCAGCAAACAACCTGCTTGTTTTTACCAAATAGCCTTTACAGTTCTCAGGGTGGACAGGGGAGGTAGGTATAGCAAGTCTGCAATTTGGGGGACTCAAAAAAAAAGTTGTTTGATACTAAAACTGGCAGACAGTTTCTCTGTCTCTGGAACCAGCCCTCTCGATGTAAAGGGATTCCCCGTTACCCAGCCCCTCAGAAAAGTATTTGCAGCCAAACAATAGCAGCTGTTAACTTCAAAGTCTCGCTTAAACACTAACATTATTAAGGCACAGCAATCCAAGGAGCAAACACTCCACTTGAGTCAAAGCACTTCAAAATAACATTGCCTCTGTGCTCTTCCTTCCCCTTTTTTCCTCCCAGATGGCCCTTTGTTTGCCTGCTCCTCACAGCAAGACCTTCCTGCCACAGGGCCCCCTTCCAGGAGATTAGGGCTGTCTCTGCCCCCTCCCCCTCTCCTCCTTCACTTTCCCAGTCTCCCTAACCCCCCCGAGGAAGAGCTGGCACCCAGCTTTGCTGCTGGTCTATAACAGGGCTGCAAATTAAAAATAAAGGTATCTAAAAAGAGCACTCTGTGGGGAGCACAGGGCTTTAAATACTCGGAGCTTCTGGGTAATCCCACCTACAGCAGAAAACATGGCTCTGCCTTCCCTGGTTCAGACAGGAGGCCGGTAGTGGTGGTGGAAAGCAAGGCCAATCCCAGAACCCTGCAAGCATTGCTTCCCGTTTTACTGCCAATGCAACCACATGAAGATTAATTAGAGGCTGCTTTAGGAGGCCAGCTCCTGAGTTTCACTGCACAGTTAATATTTACGTGCATTTATAAGCACTCAGACCCCAGACAAGGCGGGAGCATGGTCCTAGCAGGAACGGCCACATGCTGAGGGCTGCCCACTGCAAAAGGGGTGAGGCATTCAGAGCCAACATCTCCCAAATCACAAGCCAACCTCAATGACCAAACCACGGCTTCCTGTCCACACCATGAACATGTTGCAACTCACTGAGTGTTTATACTTATGAAGCACGTCTCGGAGGAGAGGCCAATGGCACTAAACACAAGAGTTACAAGAGGAATGCACACAAAGACAGAGCTCCTGTTTGAAGGTATGCCGCTGTCATTACTAGCAAACTCCCACTGTCATGTGCCCGCAGCTGCAAACAGGTATTTAGTTTGTCAGCAAGCCATAGATGTGTTTCTGAAAGGAAACACCCAGTGCTCAGAGAAGCCACCCTATGTGGTGACAGCAGGACTCAAAGATGGGTATTCTATGACTCAAAGCAGGGTATAAACCCCACTTCAGCGCAGCAGTCACGTGTCTTAGACTACACATGTTGCCATAATGTGAGTACATCAGCAACCATCAAACAAAATTCCTGCCTGAAAAACATCAGGACGACTTCCTCATACTTGATGTTAATTATACTGAAGTTCACAGCAGCTTTTGTTAAGAGGCTAGGCTATGGATGTCTTCATCTACAGCAATACGCAACCCACAGGACACCGTGGATACCCATCTGGATGACCCCTTGCACACTCGCTCTGTACCTTTCAGGGAAACCCAGTAGTGCTTCCATTTCCTGCGTGTGGCTGACTCCACTTTCTTGTTCTTTTTGTGCACCAGGAAGTTTTTCACTGCCAGAGCACCGGCTTTCCGTACCGTGCCCTGAGCAGCCGTCAGGAGGATGTCAGACTGCCCTGGGGAGCTGAGGGTGCCACTGCTCTGCTCATCACTGAGGGCAGAGCCGGCCTCCTCCAGGTTCTCACTGTTGGTGGTGCTCATTTCCAGTTCCCGGCGGAAGTTCTCATACACCCCCTGCCGAAGCCCATCACCTGTCGAGCTGCTCCCACTGTCGCTGCCAATGAAAGCTCGACTGGCCGTCGGGGAGTAACTTGAGTTGGTAGCATTGGAGCGTCTAGAAAGAAGGTCGGTGTCGGTGGCTGCTCCCTCAATCCCACTGTCAGTGAACTCGCTCCCTTCGCCTGCGTTGACATCCTAGTTGCAAGAGAGACACAGTGTAAGATGAAGAGCCTGGACAAGCCTGTCCTTCTGGAGATACCATCAGAACCCAAAATGTACAAGTGGCACCATGTTTCTCCACACCCTCATTTTGTCTGGCACTGGAAATCCCCCATCTCTTTTTGTTCAGAAGATGAACAACTGGAATTAAAGGTGGCGTAGGCAGCACTTCCATCACAGTTTAGCAAATACCAGTCATACAGGCACAATTTCAGGTGGTGCTTCTACAGCCTTAGCATTTTGGAATATAAGACACAGCATCATCTGTTTACATAAAGCTAACAGTGCTAAAGGTTTTTCAAAAGAACATATGGGAGTAAAAACTGGCAGTGTCAAGAAAAACAGCAATCAATCTACGCATTTTGAAAGGAAAACCTTCAGCTGAAGATGAATCTTAGATATCCCAAAGATTATAATTTCAAAATTATGTAACTAAAAAGGTACCCCCTTTTTTTTTTATGCTAAGAAGTTAATGTATTTGAGATCATTTCTGGTTTGTGTCACTTCAACATCACAAACCCTAGCGACTGGCCACGTGATATCCCCTGCCAAATCCCATGGTGACAGATTGTCAAAATACCACAACAGAAGACCTTTCCTGGTCCCAAACAACTTGCAGTTGAAGGATCAGAAGAGCCAAGAATATGGCCAGCTTGAATAAGACAGGAAACAACACAACTGAATTCAGGTTTTGAAGGCATACTGGCTCAGCCTGCCCCCTGCGACAATGCTGGTGCTCACAGGAGGCTAAATTCTATAATCTCAGCACCCAGAGGCATCTGTGGCAGTTTTTGAAGGAGGACAAATAAAGGCCAAGCCCTGTAAGTGGAGACAAATATCTTACATTAGATGCTCAGGAGAAGAGGGGGCCAAGGAAGAAGATGCAAAGTAGTGAGAAACATGGCCAAAACAACAGGAATTTCAGCCTCCGCCTCTCCTGCAAGAGCAGCTGGTGCTCAATTTACAAGTTATTGTTAAAGACAGAGTAGTCCCTGAGAAGAGGTGGCAGAATGCAGTGTTTATTTTGAGAGAAAACAAGCTTCTAGGTGCTGGTTCAAGCACCAGTTTTCTGTGCATTCAAGAGCAGCTCTGCAGAAACCAAGAAACCCTCCACCGAGCTCTGTTTGAAACCTTCCTCCTGTAGAGCACGAACTGGATGAGAAACCTTAGGGGGAGGGGAGGGGTGTTGCCGAATTCAACTAACTTTTAAGGCATTTATTTGTAATGGATGGGCCCAGTTTTTGTAAACGCTACCTCTTAGGGGGGACTTGGAGTCCAGCTGGAAGAATAACTGCTTCCTTCCTTGCTCAATGAGCACAGTTATCCTAGTCAGTCTGGTTATTTAATGCAACACATTGTGATAGACAAGCTGTTCTGGACTGGCTGATATTCCTCTACTCCCACTGCATGTGAATGAGCCAAGAAGGGCTTCAAGTAAGTGCAGTTATCTGTCCACACAGAGCAGTTTTCACAACCACACGATTTTTCCTGCTGTCCCAATATACATGTATATTGGAAATCAATTTTCTTCCCATTTCTTGCAGCACTGCAAAGGAGGGATATCTGGAGAGGGGAACTGGTGCTGCTCAGAAACCTGTGTTTACAAAACACTGCTGCAAGCGAGTTTTTGCACTCCATCAGGAAAAGCTGGATGGTGCAACTTCTGATGACAGCACTCCATTTGAGACCCTGGGCATCAGGAAGCCAGGACTGGCATGGCTGCGTGATACACACCTGAGGCACTGCCTCTCTGCCAACACTGCTACATCGGCCTAAAACTGGAACACCAAAGAACTGAATTAGGTCCCCCATGTTCCTCGGGATAATTATTCCCATAGAAGAATCAGGGTTTGCATTTGTCTTCTGGGCTCTTCTGTAACTTTTCTGAAGGGAAAAGGTGTGGCACTCATATGGCATAAATGAACCTGCATTCTGCAACGAACACTGCATAATGGTGGCAACAAAAATTATTTGAGCTTTTGAGCAATTTATTTTAGGTTAATTATTTAATAAACATTCAATCTGTCTTGTAATTATTTTGCCCCTGCTATACAAAAAGTACAGAGCGAATTTCAAATTTTTAGCTAACATAACTTTTAGGAAGCATGTCTCATGCTTTAACTAGAATTAGTCTGTTTAAAAAAATAAAGAGCTAATAAAACAGACCACCAGCTTGAGGGATACAGGATTTGTAATTTTGCCAGGCAGTGGATGCATAAAACTTCTTTGGTGCTTTTTAGCAGATGGGGTGTTTTTCCAAAAACAGAAGTGCAGTTAGAGATGTTCAAGCATCGGCTGCAGTGCAGGCTCTCATGGTCCCTCATGCCCGGTGATACACAGCATTAATTGCCTCAGTTTCCCCATCCATACATGAGGATTATAGTCAGTAACTGACACATGGGCAAAACGGCTGACTGTTCATTAAACTATGCAAGGATGGAAAGCTGAGACTGTTATACATGCTCTTGAGCTTAAATCGTAACACTTTTTGCAAACACCAGTATAATCTTTACCACAGTGCCAACAATAGGCTGGATGGGTCAAAAGATCACTTCAGCATATTGCTGCAGCCCTGTGCTGATCCCTCTGCTCTTATACTCCCTTTTCCTGTCTTAAATATCTCATATCAAAGACTTTGAGAAACCAATTCAAGCCCTTTAGTAGGAGGAGGGTCTGAGCATACAGAGAGGTCAGAGTGGTTCAAAACCTACAGCCTGTAATATTGCTCATGCTCATGAATTATGAAATGGAGCATTGAGTGAGCTTAGTACTTTCGGAAGACTGCTGTATGAGAAGACTGGTCTCAGGGTTAGTAGGGTAAAGAGCATTCATTGCACAGGTCTCTGACTTCTGAGTTCCTGCTGCAATGTCAGCTCGTTCTCATCGGAGAGTATGAAAAGATCTCACAAAGGCAGCCAGCATCTGCTCTGGCTGTCCTGCAGTGCTATAACCCACGTCCTGAAGCGCATTCAATTGCGAGTTCAGCAGAAAGTAGAGAGGTTTAGTATTGTGCTTCTACAGAAATGTGCCAAGGCTGAAGGGTAGCAGTCCCAAGCCAAGCAACCAACCGTAGCAGGGTTTGATGAACACACCACCGGGGATATGGAACTACTGCAAATTTTCAAACGAGGATGCTAAAATCCAGGCATCCCAGCTCACACTGTGAGCAGCATGGTTCTCCGCTGATGACATCAATGTGGATACATGGCCCCCTAGCTTTGGTGTCCAGCTTCAAAGTACCTACTGACATGGCCACCACAGGCTACTACCCAGAAGCAAAGCAAACATTGCATAACCTTGATGAGAACTACTTAAGAATTACTCACGTTTCCTGCTTAGGTTCTCAAAGAGCTCCATGGGCAACAGCAACTGTCTCTCTCCTTCAAGGAAGACTTATTACCATTCCAAGTCCGTGACGGGATGCACCACAAAGGCTTGCTAACAACACAGGCATTTCAATCCTCAGCAGAAGGAGTTCCCAGATGAAGACTCTTGAGGCTGAGAGTGAGCTACAGACATGGCTCAGCCTTCACTACCAATCCCTCTGACTCCTACCCAGTGTCCCTGCAGCTCTCCATCATGATGCTGATGGCATGTGCCAGGCACATCTTGGGAGCTGGGGAGACAGCTGAAGACTGCAGAGCGCAGTTTGGGACATTATACACGCATTGCAACAAATAACCAGCACATTACTCCAGACTTATAATTGCTATCACCAAGGGCCTCTGGTTTATTTTATGGGTCAAAATCACCCAGAGTTTCATTCAGCAATGTGTACGATTCAGGACACCACACATGACACTTTGCGCTTCACCCAAGATGTAGTGTTTTGTACTTTCGGGCTGGCAAACAGCTGTATCCACACAGAGGAATGTTTTTGCCCAGAGAAACCATCTCAGAAACCAAATGCAAGACCGGAACTAAAATCTGTGCTGCCCCACTTAGCCTTTCCACTGGTGTTTATCTAGCTTTGGGCCTGAGAGGACAAAGAGGGCAAAGCAAGAGGGAGGTAGAAATCATCAAATTGGTCACACTAAGTACAAAGGATGTAGCAAGGAAAGGAAAGCATATTTCCTCAAGACAGGGAGATGGGGGAAGTCATGGGAATAGCAGTTCTTAGCATTTTGCGAAGACAGCAGGTCTTGGAAGACAACAAACTGAACTAAGTAGTTTTGTTGCTTCAATTTATGATTACTCTATGGAAAGCAGGGTGTATAAAGACCACTGGCTGAAGAAGGAAACTAAACAGGGTGTAGAGACTGCTGCACAGTGTGCCTTGATGGGGAGGCGGTAAGTAGTAGCAGAGCTTTCACCAGGATCTGGGATCCCTGCCACTGCTGAAGATGCCAGAGAAGCAGAACCATTTCTTATACTGGCAGTATTACGGTATCAGTTGTAAATGCACAGGGTTTATGAAAGGAGGTTCAACAGACAGTAATGGAGGGAAAGAGGAGGGAAAGGTTGAATGCCTGACAACAGAGAGATGCAACACAATGAGAAACCAGAGAAAGGCTGAATAGTGCCGTTGTTACCAAAAAGAATGCACTGAGGCCAAGCAAGCAGGCCACGTGCCAGGACAGCTACAACAGCCCTAATAGCATTCAAGTGTAATGAAGCAGAATTATCACAGTCCCATCAAATTCAGAGAACAATTTAACTGATGAACCAATTGGGTAAAATAATCGTGAAAGTATTTGCAACCCACTTAAATATATGTTTTGTTGTCACATGAACACTGGGTTTCACGCAAAGCAAGACAGTGGGGAATAAAACTGTAATGCAAGCTACATCAAGCTAATGTTCTCAGCACTGTAGCTTTTACATTCTCACATGACACTCATACCTTTATACGTCCCCTACAGCCATTTGTTAAACATTATTTTGCTAAAAAATTCTTGCTAAATTTAGAAGATATGCAGAAAAAGAAAAAAACCCAAACAAAACCAAACAAATCAAACCACTTTTGCTTTAGAAAAAAATTTCTACCTTCAGCTAGCCAAAATGAAGAAAAAATGTTCCAAGTGTCTTTGTCCCCCTGTTGAACACATTTAGCATTGGCCTCTGCTAGCAAGAGACCACTGGATGGGACAAACCTTTCCCAACTCTCTGACATTCAGATCGCTTGCAATAACGATGCACTTACCAAATTTCCCACCAACCCGTAGCCCTGCCACAGCCACTATTAAAATGGCTTGATGAATCACTTTCTCCTGCCTGACCAACATCAGTGATTCATGAGCACTTTAGGCATGTGGGATGTATTTAGTAGGAAAACTCTTACTTCCCTAGTATTAACAGTCCCTTATGTGGTTAATACTTCTTACTAATTTAACCATTAGATTAAAAGTACTCTTTAGTAAAGGCTGGGTTTTTTCTTCTTGGAAGGGGCTCCCTCCAAGAGAATGCATATCCTGTGTTCCCCATCCTATTTAGCAACAGAGCAATAAGGTGTTCACAGTCAGCAACAGCCTGAAATTGCACATAACCTGTCTGGCTGCTAGTTAGGCAAGCACTACAGAATACATTTAAAATAGATGGGTAAGCAGCCTGATAGTTTGAATGCTTTTATGTGCCTGCTGACCCTTTGAAGCTCCTCTGTAGAAAAAGATTGGCCTGATAAGTTTTTTTCCTCTCTTTTCAGTCCTGACTCTGCCATCATTTGATGGTCAAGGTAGTCCGATAAGGCACAACTTGCTCCAAAACAAAATTAAATCCTCTTTCCAGAATAACATGAACACCCAGTAATGGATGCATTAGATTTCTCTGTCTTGAAAAGAGTCAAAACATTCCAAGAAACAAAGATTAATCATAAATTGCAAGTGAAACCTGAGTGGTAGAAATAGCTTTAAAGCTGCAGTGGAGAAAGACAAAAGCATCTCCACAGCTCCTTCTGTCTGGGAGGAATACAGTTTTGAAGACTGTTACAAAGGTACTGAATCATGTCCAAATGCCTGCAAAGTCAGAGGGATTATAATAATGACATGAAGATCTGCCACCGCAGCAATGAACAAAGCCCCTCAACCAGATGCTGGGAGTTGATATGAAAGAAGGTTCTGAAAATACATACAGACCCCTGTACAACAAGACAGTACTGTAATAAGAACCAGCCAGGATGCACCAGATTGACAGCAGGCTTTGCAGAACTAAACTGGCAGCCACAAACTAGCAAAGGCCAACTGCAGTTTTCTGCTGGATTGGTTGGGTGCTGTTTAATACTCCTAGGAGGGCTCCCAGGTTGAGTGAGGTACAGTCAGAAGCCAACTGCAATTTGTATGTGGACACTAGACTGAAATGCTGGGTTTGTTACATTTGGGAATTCAAAGAGATCGGATACTGATATGAACAAGCAGCTTTGGTTCCTACTTCTTTGCACTCACCACACACAACAGTTCTTCTGTTGATGTCTGGAAGAATTATAACAGAACAAAACTTATATGTATTATTAAAGCTGCTCAGAGTGGTTTAATAAGGAAGAAGGTTTTGGCCATGGTTCTCTGAAATCAAATTTACTCCCAACAAAAAAGGTACTAGCCCAGACCTCTAGATATTTCTCCTAGCAGGAAACTTCACACTTACTGTGAAAGAATGAATCACAGTCACATGTTTCTGGGCAATAATCTCTGAGAAAGTCTTAAGGTGTGGATTTCAATGGGTTTTGGTTCCAAGGTTCCTTTATGAACTTCTCTTGGTGAATGCTGTACAGTGTAATTTGGCACCTTGGAAAGACAGACAAGGCACTAGGTGCCAGGCACCCAGCAGGTACTCAAGTATGGGAAGATGCACATCCACTTTGCCCCTGCAGGACAGGCAGGTAGCAAACACCAATGTATCAAGCATCCATCAACCCCATTTCCTTTGCAGGCAACTCTGATAATGTATGGCTGTTACCTTAGTATTACGCTTGACTCCTTCATGTTAAACAATCATCTTAGCTTAGTGCTGTAATACAGGGGTTGGGAACATTTTTGTTTTGCTGACTCCCTGGACGTTTTCCAGCTAATACATGGGTTCCTCCAGAAGCATCTTCTCTGTAACTGTTGTAGATTCTTCCCCAAGGGGCCTGGTTTTCTTACTGGACTTAGATGCCTTAAAGGCAAATTATGAACTCACAGGGGCTCCTGCAGCAGTCAGGAAAGTACAATCCTGGAGGACTTGTCAGCTGTGAGACAGAAAATGTTGAAAATGAAACTGTTCCCCATACGGCTGCAAGGAAATACATGGGACAGCTTTACCCTTCTCTCCAAGGTCCTGGGCACAGTTCTTCACTGATTCAGGACAGTTGCAGCATCAGCCTGTGATCTGTTCTCATTCAGAAAGTTCATTTCACATCCCTAAGAGCTAAATTATTGGGCAAATGGAACAAGGCGGATGTTTTGATTTTGCTTTTTAATAACATGACAGAAATCCAAGCCTGCAAGAGAATGCACAAAGGGCCCTTAGCTGGAAACAGCACGAAACACTACTATGGGACCTGAGCACACAGCCTCTTCCCTGGCTTTAGAGCTGACTTTTAAGGGGTGCTAAAGGATATAATACCATGAAGGAGAATCAATCTGTAATCCAGTAAAGCTTCTTGGATTGTGGTCCCTGTACACAGCTTCAGACACTAGCACAGATTTGCGGTGGATGCCTGCTTTGCATTCCCAGCAGCGGGAAGAAGTCTCAGTTCCTGTGTGCTGCAGTGTTTAATCCCTCTGTTCCCAAATGATATGCTGAGGACCCCCCAAAACTTACCTTGCTTTCATCCCAGTGGACCACCCAGATGAGGAATATTTCTAGATGGATTGCACTAACCATGAAGTAATGCAAGCAGCCTAACTGTGCTTGAGTTAAACAAATGGCAATATGCCTAACCAAAATCCTCGAAGTAAAATACAGCGTTAGGTCATTTTTTGTTCACTCAGTGCCAAGAAGAGGCAGTTCTTCTTGAGAAATGCAATAGAGGGGGTAGAAGTGGGGAAGGGTGAAAGCCACTAGAAGAGCAGCTTGAAATTAAAACATATCATGTGGGAGGTGTTCACCTGAACAATCACCTAAGTTAAGGAAGCAGGTAGATGTCTGCCATCTGGAAAGATGACTAGTCACAGGATCACATGCTGAAGCTCTCTGAAAAGAAACATTTCAATGGAACACTTCATGAAAAGGATCACTACTGCAAATTAGATCCATTTAAGTAAGCACAGCCCAGCAAACATGCAGCTTGGTCAACCTGCCTGTGATTTTTAAGTGAAATGCACCTGAAACTAAAAACATGCAGTCTATATGGCTTACAGAGAATACAATTATTGCCAATGGTACAAGCACTTCAGATGTATAAATGGTAGTCCTGCTGTTTAAAAAAACATGCCTGAATAGAGATACATCAGATATCAGGACTGCCGGTTTGCTTTCCATTGGCTTCAGACCAAGAGCAAAGGAATTAAAACAAGACCTTTGAAAGAGTATCAAAACATCTGCCAGCAAAGACCAAAATACTCTTTCTTACATGCTCCTCATTTCCCTGACAATACTGGCGCAGAGTTGTGTACTCTGAAGGGAGTGACTGCTACTTGCTTTCAAATATCCTGAATAGGCAATACCTGATCTAATCTCAAACATCTGGGAAGGGCAGCCTGTTTGACAGAGCAGGGAAGACTGCTGAATTTGGGCCTGAAACCCCCTATTCAAGCTTTCCTCCAGGCTCATGCTGAATCTCCTTCCAGTTAGCCAGGCTATAAACAACTCATTTGGTCTGGCCATTAAATGGGTCTCATTCAGATCTACTGACAGTAGCCAGCAGGACCAAAGATGTGTATTGACATAGGCAAGCTTGGGCTGCCACCAAAATGAGCAGCGACCCCTTCTCCCCAAGCCCATTTCCACCCCTCCTTTAACTCGGCGCTCTGTGGCTAGTAGCTGAAAACAGAGGTGCTTGGTTTTAATAGAATAGTTTGCCTGGAAGCTCAGCAAAGTGACTGGCTGACCAGTACTCTTTATTGGGACTCAGCCCCTTGAGTCACATGAGCCAAACCATCCAAGTTAAGGATCACCAGCTTTTGGATTCAGTGTGTAGCTCAGGCTAGACCAGAGACCTCCATTTGAAAGGCACAACAGGACTACGTGAACAGGGGCTCAAATCAGTGAGATGCACACTGCAGCTGAAAAGCAAGAACATCTTACTTTCAGGCACTTACTAAAGTATGTGTCACTAATTATAATTTAATGACACACGGCTTTGTCTTTCTTTCTTTCCTCAATTCCATCTGCAGTCAGACAACTAAGATTAAAGGCCTCGGTGAAACTGATTAAGAATCATACTTAGACTGAAAATAGCCATGTTTTCCAGACTACAGACTGAGATATACAGATTTACTTTAATAGGAGCAGAGCTTCAGCTGCTGAAGGTACTCTGCCTGGAAAAGTGATAACCGAGGAGGGCTATAGGAGCAGGCTGCAAGGTCACAAGTGTTGCACTGGGAGTGAACAGGATGCAGTGGAAGCCAGAAGCAGAAAATTATTTCAGAAAAGAGAATTCATGGGGGACAGGTCAACCCGACATCTTGGATTCATTCTTTGCTCAGGAAGACTCAAATCACTGATCTTCTGGGATCAGGAAGAATGCCCCAAAGGAAAGTTTACCCTGTATTCTCCCACTTTCTTTCTTTCTTTTCCTGAGCTCTTGATATTTGGGAAACAAAGTATTAGGCCAGATGGTGCTTTCATGTGACTGACTCAGCGTGGTCTTTTTACATTTGAGGTTATGTCCTCTATGCCACAAAAATATTCATGAAAAAGTTTTACACAACTTAAAAACAAGCATCAGCAATCTGGAGTTTAGCCATCCTACAGAGCATAATGAAACACTATAATTTGTTATAAAATTCCCTGAGATGGTAAAAAAATAGCATCGACTGGAAAGATATTCTAATTTTAGACTGGTTTCTCTGTATCCTCATCTACTTCCCACAAAAAAACTTGGTTTCCTCTCCTGCATATTCTGCAAATTTTTTTCATATAGGATTTTTTTTTAAGGTTTGAGATCCCAAATTCCTTCAAGCTACCTACAGAGGCCTAAAAATAGTAATAAACTTGACAATCAGACAAAAGGGGATTTTACGTGCCAAGGACATAGTCTGGAGCTGGCGCTGACTGAGGTGCAGTTTCCAAGTCAATCAAGCAGGAAGTTTGTTCACTCTCCCCCTGCTCAGTTCCACAACAAACACTGGACTGGCCACAGGAAAAAACCTTTGCTTTCCCTGCAGAGTTGAGGGACATCTTCTAGCAGCTCCTTCTCAAAAGTTACGTAAAAAACCTGGACTGCATCATTGCAACACTATCACTGGAACTGAGCTTTCCAGATGAAATCACAAATTGTAATATAAAGCTCTCAGAGGAACAAGACCCTCATCTCATAGGTGAATGGCTGACCACGCAGAAATGCTTTGGCCACTATGTCTCCTTGGATTTTAACATACACAGGAGTCACACCATGTGCTAAATACTGCTTGTAAACACCATTGCTCCCACAGAAGCTTCAGACATACTAGGAACTACTCCTAATGTCTTCCCCCACAAAGCAAATAAGCAGCACTGGAAGCCCATGAAGGTCTCTGGCTTTGATGTTGACTGCCACCACCTCAACTACACAAAAACCAGAGAGGAGGAGTGGAACCTGCTGAGCCAGAGCCAGCATCGGGTAGGGTTGGCTTATGCCAGTCCACAGCAGACACCCATGAACAGACACGCTGCCCACACCACAGCCAGTCAGGTAGGTTTTGCTGTGTGACCGAAACATCTTCTCTACATGCAGGATGTCTTCACCCAACTGCCCTAGTAGGAGAGTTGATAATGTCAGAAGAGGTTCATGCCCTAAGTGAGGCTGCATCCCTCCCCATTTGATGATCTAAAGAAAACAGAAGTCAGAAATTATCCACAGAGGGGGAACATGGAATAAGGATATGCTAAGATGGGCTTGGAAATGGCACAAAAACGTATCTCACAGTTTCCATTCTCTAATTCCACTCCTCAAATTTCAATTAGGGCTCATAACAGCAGGGCAGAATGTGGTTACATTTGTCTCTGAACATCCACCAGGAAGAGGAGGAGGAGGAGGAAGGAGTATCCCGTAGGCAGATGTTTAGCTGCAAGCAGGACACAACAGAGCCATTTCACAAAGTCTGGATCCCAACAGGCAGGTTGTAGAATCCCAGGGACCTCACAACCCACAGCCAGAACAAGCTGTATCCAGCCGGAGCTTGTCTCCCTTTAAGCAAAAATGGGTGAAAATGTCAGCCAATTAAGCTTTTTCAACCTACATCACATCAGCTCCAAAAGCCAAACATGATCCCAGCAGACCTCTCCGGGAAGTCTCGCTTCAGCAGAGCAGAACCCTTAATGTTAAAACATTACAAAAACCAGAACTGCTGCGTGGGTGCCCCAAGCCCACCCTGTGAATATTAACAGTTTGTGCATATTGAATATAATTGTCTCTCCAGTATTAAAAAGCTCTCCCTCTCAATTAGTGGAAAGTGACTCCCACAGTTCAATTTCAGGTTTAAATTTGGAAGGGAAAAATTTGGTTTTTTTTTTTTTCATTTTCTTTTCTTTAATGTACTTGTAAAGAACCCATGGATAAAGCATTACAACAAAACATGTACAGCTCTATTCAAGGATGCTTTTTTCCAGGAGCAGGGGTCAGTACATCATGAAAATTACAGCTACTGATGATTTCTAATCAATTTAGCCCACACAGAAAATATGACGTACATGCATGTAGTTGAACATGCATGTAACAGTGGCTGGACTCAGGAATGAAACACAAGGGCACAAACCCATTGCTGTGGCCTCACACTTCACCTACGCTCATTGTCTTCTGCTTTCAGGGACCTCTACAGGAACTAGACTAGTCAAAAGATACCTACAAGTGACCATCAGGACCTTCAAGCACTACTAGCACCAGGGTAGGTCAAACTAAAAAATATGCTAATATCCCAGCTATGACTTTCCAAAACCTGAAAAAAACCCTTCACTAATAAATACAAACCCGAATTCCTGTGAGGATGGGCAATGGTGGTCTGGGCAGAAATATCTCCTGTCAGTTAGGCTCAATTAGGTGACTTTGAACAAGGGAGCTACATCTGCACTGTTAAATAACACAGGGTCAGTGGCCTGGAGGCCAAGATGGAAGGCTGTGTCCAGCACCACATTACATGTGGCCCTGGGTCACCTTCGTGTGGTGCCCCTATGGCCCTAAGACATAACTATTATTTTGAGAGATTGGGAGGAGGGGAGTCAGCTCAAAAGGTTGGAAAAAACATGACAGTTTTGGTCAGTCCACTAAATTGTTTTTATAGCATTAAATGTTTCACAGCATGAGGACACATAGGGCAGGCTTTGGGTCAATGCTCAAGGCAATCATCAAGAGTGTGAAGCCCCTTGAGAAAGTGTTGAAAGACTGGGAAAGGCAGAGGAAAACAAAATTCCCCAAACTGCACCCAAGTACTGTCTGGCACAGACCAATTCGATGCCAATGAGCGCGTTAACATTAAAGCAGCAAGGCCATCAGTTCTACATCTCAGCTTCCACCATCTCAAGTAGGATAACAATCACGCTCTACTTCACACGAAGAGTGTCAAATAAAGATGAGCAAAGTACTGAGACCTTGTCAGTCTGGGGACCTAGTACTGAGGCAGGCTGGCAGCTTCCCTCATCTTGCCCCACCCAAAGCCACCTAATCAGGTTCATCAACGAACCAGTCCTTTTATTTTGTGTGCAAATTTGGTCTTCCTTTTTGCTCTATTGAACATATAACGATTGTCATTTACCTAAGCTTGTTAAAGGTAGGTTTGGGCTAACAAGACTTCATTGCTGACATGTATCTGATCCTGTATGCTGCTAGGATTAAAGACTTGGAAGGAATTTTAACCTTTCCAAAGCTTTTAATTTTGTTGAATCTATATGTGCTAATAAACACTGCTGAGACTCCTTACAGCCACTGTCTCCAAGCTCAGGAGATATATCTAGTGAAACCAGCCCCACAAAGTGATGTCCCTGGGTATGGCTGAGGCTTCACAAAATGCTACGCAGATTTGTGACTTTCACTAAGTGCCTCAGCGTAATCTTCCTAATGACAAGAAAGACACCAAGAAGAAAAACAAATGCTTCGCTGCTCACCAGCGACACTGTTCTCTTTTTGTTAAATACTCTTAAAAGAGGGCTGGAGGCAGCAGTTGCACCTAGCAATCTCCATGCAAGCTGTTAGGTTTTCAAGGCTGCCAAATAACATCCTTTTTTAGCATGTTGTTGTTGTTCTCTTGCTTTTTATCCTGCACTGCCCTGATGAAGCACCAAAGGTTTTTTGCACTCACACCATAAATATACCCCTGAATATAAAGGGCTGATTTTGAAGTACAAAGCTGCTGTTGTGGGACACCGCAGCATCTGCTTTAGCATGTTGTTTTTATATTAAGAAGCGGCGTATCTCCACAGATCAAGCACTGCCGGAAAGTCACTCAGCAACCCCTTCCCATCAGCTCTCACAAGTCATTGCCAGCAGACAAATGGGGGCACATGCTCCTCTTGCCCTTCAACAGCCCTCTGCACCTTCACAGCCCTGCACCTCCCCTGCGGCACACTGCAACCTGCCTGACTCACGCTGCCCAGCCTCCTATCTCTAGCACTGGCATCCTGCCAACAGCTCAGTCCAGTAGCAGGACACAAGCCTGCAGGCCTCCAACTTTGATAGAACATGCTGCTTTTCCTTTTTCTGGGTCACACAGCGCGGTGTGTGTACGCTGCATGGCATATGAAGGATAAACCATGCAACAAAATCAGGGGAGCCACTGAAGCATGCAATCTGGCGCACAGCTCTGACCTACACCGCCACACTGCTTTGTCTGTGTTCCCCTGCCATGTTTCTGAGCTGGTGCCCACAGCTACAAAGTAGTTCATGTAAAAAACACCACAGCCAGCTTCTTGCATTTGGCAGCTGGACCATGGCTCTGAGAAGGTCCAGCAAGCACAGCAAATGCACTTAAACTGAGGGCAATACACCCGCTATGCGTATGCCACACGCAGCTTGTACAGGTGGGCAGGATTTGTAGCTCCTTTTTCCAGCTCTCTGAGCAGCCTGTCTCTTCGCTGTAAGCAGAATTGCTGTTTGCAGCACCAGGCGGTGCTGTGTAACTCAATCAAGCAGAACACAGCCCAGAAAAGCAGGGCAGAACATAAAAAAGACCCAACAGCAGCCATCAAAGCAAAGGTCACAGGACTGGTATTTGGATAGTAGGAGGGGCACCAGATAGAAAAGCTGATCTTGGCTCAGTGCTGTCTGTTAAAAGGATGAAGGATGAAGGGTATGATGTCCTCCCTGTCTAGAAGCAGCAGCATCTTCTCTGTACGTCTACATCCCCCATCATTTTTCGGTTTACAGCAGGTTAGCACCGCAGCTTGCTGGGCTGGCAGTCTCCTGCAAGGGACAGCACTGTTTCTGGGTGATGTTATGCATAGATATGAACATCAGCTAATTAGAAGAGTGAAATTTTAGCCTAGCAAGTGTTTATGATAGAAGGGAGGGGAAACACTGATGAGCTGCTGCTTTGCTCCCAGCCACGAGAGCTGAGCGCTTGCACATGTGCAGGCAGCAGAGGGCAACAGAGCAGGGAGGGCAGAAAGGCGAGACACAATCAACACAGGTCAGCTCCCCAGTGGAGTGATTGGCTTTGGCAGCTACCCTGGGAAAAAAGGCACCATCAGCACTGCAAAACACTCAGGAAAATCTTTAGCTGGCAAATGCAGATTTATCTTTTCCAATAAGCAGTGAGGAGTGGAAAAGGCCCAGAGTTGCAGATAAGGAAGGGAGCAGTGATGGGATCAAGCCGGCTGTGGGCTTTGGTTAGTTCTGGATAGGTTAGGCTGGATACAGCCGCCTTCTTGCAAAGGGGGTGTTGAAGGAAGACAGAGCCTGGAAGAACCTGGAATATCTTTACAGACACAGCTTAGCAAATGCAACACACTTCATTTTACATAGAAGAAAACTGCCTTACCTGAGTAGTTTTTGCCCTTCTGCCTTGCATGCTGTTACTATGGCTAATTTGAGGGTTGGTGGCCCCTTCAGAAAGGCAGTGGGATTTCCTACAGGGCAGCGTATTGTAATTACTGTAGGAAGGCGCATCCTCGGTGGTAACCGATGCCATCTTATGGCTCCCAATATCTGGGATGTCGGACACTAAATTCCGGCAGTACCCTCCAAAGGCATTCCTTGGGCCTCCATTGACAGTAGCGCTTGGGGTTTTGGGGGAATACAAGTCACTCATAGAGTTGGCACGCTGGCAGGCAACCAGTGGCTGGGGACTGCCATCAGCCTCCTGTGCCCGGGTGGCCTTGGCATCCTTCTCCTCAGCCAAGCCCAGGATTTCCTCGTTGCTTGTTAAATGCTCCTGGCTGAGGTCAGAAAGCGAAAATTCCAGGCTGTCCTCACGCCAGATGTCGGCTGATTTGGAGCGCTTCTTCTTGAAGCTGGCTGTCTCCATAAAGTTTGTCCCATTGGACGCGTATCGATGTGACCTGCCGTCACCCTCTGCCAGAAAAAGCGGCTCATCCCTGTACAGCCTGCTCTCCTCTGAGTCAGGCATGCTCTGGACAGAGGCGGCAGTGAGCACAGTGCTGCTGTCAACACTGGGGGTTACAGAGGAGTCGGTGTGGTAGGAAACAGGCCGCAGGCCCATGTCCACACGATCCACCCAGATGGGGCTTCCGAAGTCCTCTAGGTTAGCTTCCTGGGAGAAGGGCTCCAGGCCATTCTCCGCCAGGGACTGGGGGATGCTGGGGGTGCTGCTGGAGCGGGTGCTCACTTCTGAGTTACGGTGGATAATTTTTCCGGAAGAAGCATGTCGCGTCCGGCGAGAGGCTTTATTGGAGAGGCGCAGAGAGCGGGAAGTGTGCTTGCGGCCCAGGCTGGTGTGCTTATCTCCGTAGAAGGCGTGCTCCACACTCTGGCTCTCCGCGTTTCCCATGGTGTCGCAGTCTGCAAGGGGACAGAGAGGGGACGGTTAAAGGCGGCAAGCAACACGCAGCCGAAAAGATGCACAAATGCCCTAGTACACTGAAAACACCTTGTTTTGTTACTGAGCCTACACTACAGCTTCCACCTGGTCTCACAGCACATGCTTTAACAGCGGCAACTGATCTGATAGCATTAATTAAGGAAGCCAGCAACAGTACCAGCAAACTTATAAATACAACTCAGTTCAATCAGTATGCAGGAAAAAGCCAGACAATAACTATGCTGGTGTAAGTGAAGAGTGTAGAAGAGGAAAGGATTGAAGCTTGGAGTAAACTGGAGCCAGTTTACCACCAAAGTGCACTGGCAGTCTCAGCTCTGCACATGTTTGTTTGATTCTTAGCATTGGCTTCGCAATTCCAGCAAACCCTACAAACTCAAAAATCAACAGCTATTGTTTATCTGTGTGCAACAGGACGCCAAAAAGTTGATGGATATACACCTTTATCTGAAATCTCACTTTTTTCGATAGGAACTGTGAACTGAAGAACCAAATAGCAAGGTACAAATTCAACTCTTGGCAGCAAGCTAATGATAGGTTTGATTTCTGGAACAAAAAAACAAGGCAACATTAAGCAGGTACAGAGAGCCCCACACAAAAAAGCCATTTATGAAAATAAATTAGCATGAGTGACTCAGACTACACAAAAATAACTTTTCCTTCCTACTCACTCAGCAAGCAGATAGCTAGATCCAAGCACTTTGATCCAGCAAAGGGAAAACTAAGCTGGAACACACGGACTGGGTTTATGCCCCCATCTCTGTACCTTGCCTCCTGCATTATTCAGTTGTGCACATCCTGTCATGAAACAGGTTTCCCATCCAGAAGATGGAAGTGATGATTTGGATTCAAATTGGAAAGCACTTTGAGGTCTGTGATCTCACTCTACAAATGTCAGAAATATTTTATCAGTAGTATTGGCTCCTTCTGGCCAAAGAGCAAAAAGAAGAACAAGAAAAGTAAATGTTAAAGTACACGGCCATTCAAAATTAAACAGGAGATCCTGAATTACACACAAGACAATTATATCTAGATAAATAGTCTGTAAGTCTTGAATAGAAATTCCAAGACAAAACTTCGTCATATTTCTGTTAGTCTTGGTTGAAAAATAAGCTGCCTTGACAGTAAAATAATCTGGAGGTTTTCATTTCTTGAGGCAATTTCCTCTCCTTTAACAGGATGCGCTGATGGGTATTGAGCCCTATGCTGGCAGAATGAATGTGATCGTGTATTTTCCCTTGCTACTTAAATGCACACTGTTGGTGCTGCAAGGAACTGAATTAGCCCAACATAAATTACATAGAAAACGAGGTATTGATTGTGCTAAACACAGGCACAGCAATTCTGCCATAGGCTGCCATGGGTGCATATGCTAGAACTGACTTTATGTAGTGATACTTTGGAATCACAGTGAGAGGACTGTGCTTCTCTACTCTTCTACCCAGCTAAGTAGGTTGTGTCTGAGGCCAAAAACCTGTTCAGTGCTGGAGCAACAGGCACCTCCATGTATCTAAAATAAATATAATCACATGAGAAGTAAACTATACCAGGAAATACCCTACACGTCTACTGGAATTAATGGCTGAACTCCCATTGACTATCATGAGACTCGATTATCATGCATCGGTCAGAAAAATAAATGCACTGAAGAGAGGGCAGGTTTTAATCTAAAAAAACCCAACAGCATTATAAATCCCTACACAGGATTTATTATTCCTTAAAAGCTACAGCTCTTTGATACAGACCAGACTGAAAAACGAATGTCAGCTAGGGTTTGCTTCTAAAACATTATAAAGCACAAACACTGCATTTTGTCTTCCACACTAAAGTCTAAAACCAGACCTCAACACCCTCCCCCGTCTTGCAAAAGAAACCCTCTTGGGGTAATGCTTTTAGCTGCTTTGATTCTGAGATTCTTGCTAACCATACTTTCATTTGACAGGATTTCCACTGATTGCAAAGCCCATCAGAGCGTGCAGCCATGTATCCCCGGTCTCCACCTTGCAGCCATCACTTTGGTGCTTATCTAAGGAGAAAGAGCAGTTTCCAAAAGTCCTCTTGAAACCCTGAATGATTGAAGAGTGGCTCTTTACCTTCAGAAACTGAGCTGCTGAAGGGCAGAAGCATCCAGCGCACATCACACAGCCAGGCACACTGGCTGATGAAAATGCCAGGCAGCGTGGCTATGGAAAGCAGCCCCCTGCCACCACCTCAATGTAGTCTCCATGCACACCAGGCAAAATTTCACCCAGCCAAAAAGTAACAGAACCACAAACGACTTGGCGAGGAAAGGAGCAGCAGCTCAGGCTGTATCCCGTGAGGAAATAAACACTCTCATGGAAGGAGGAAAGTCTTTTCTCCACAGACGGCAGGAATGTTTACTGAGTAATTTCACACAATGAGAAGTATCTGCTAGATACTGGCAAGAAGTGTCAGACTTCAAAGTAAAGAGCTGTCCTTTTTTAATTCCGTAGATTGGCACTTTAGGTGAGGACACATTTGCAAATCACACAGACAGCTATCTAACCCATAGACTAGCCCATATCTCACTCTTGCCCCCCAGCAGAGGTCTTACCCTAATCTCACTGATTTCCCCAGCATTACATTGCAGGTTTGCACAAATGTTGTTCAGTGGGTGCAAGAGGGCTGCAGGCAGACATGGTACAGCTGATCCATCTGCAGCAATGCAAGACAGTGCCACTTCCATGGCTTCTCACCGTAGCCCAGCAGAGGCCAGCTCTCCTTGGACATGCAGGACACAATAAGCTGAGCGGGCCTTGGATGGGGAAAGTCAACCCTCCTGGGTCCAGCTGAGGGTAACTGTTTGTGGGGTGCCCAAGACCAATGGCTGCCCCTGGAAGGGTCCCCCCTCCTAACCCTCTCACCCTCATTTTGGCTCCCCTTTGCACTCCTGGCTGAGCATTTCTACCAGTTAACCTGAACCAATTCAGGTGCTCATGCAGCCGAGTCTACTAAACCAGCAGAAAATAAATGCATTTGGGGAAGGGGAAGAAGACGATGACTTTTATTAGTTTATTTTTGCTGAGAGAGTGAGTTGAACTGGTACATGCCAGAGGCAGCACAAGGATGCCTGCCTGGGGACACAGCAGGGTGAGGACGGGGCTGCACAGCTGGAAGGTGATGCAAGAGCCAGGAAAAAGGGAACAGCAAGTGGCACCCCGCTCATTTTTTGCAGCACTGAGCTGTTAGGTTCATCAGCTGAGGCTGATGTGGAAAAGCAGCCCTGAAACATGTGAATTCACAATGAAACAGATGCAGGCATCCTCAGCTTGCAGGAGCAGGCGCTGGGCAGGGAAGGAGAGCCCCAACCTCCCCCTTCCTGGGGTAGTGCAGACACCCTGGGGCAGAAATGTCTTAAACTGCTCCAGCTCCGACTGCCAGATGCTGCCTGTCTATGACTTAACTGAATTTATCACACTCAATGAAAAAAATCTGTATCAAATTAAGAAAATGAGTAATGTTAATGGGAGTTGCACGCAAATACTAGTAGGACAAAGGCTCCCCTTGTTAGCTCACCTGCCAAATCCAAAGGTGACCATTAAAGACCCATCAAGGTACCACCAGGATACAACATCAATCAAGTGTGACACATCTTGATGCTTTAAGCAGGTCTGTCACACTCGACCATTGATTGCAATGTGTCAAAAATGTGTTCTGAATTACTCTCTGAAGCAAGCAGAGATCAGCGCGCACAGACCACGCACTGCAACCAGAACTGGTTGGAAGTTTTTCAGCAGAAAATGTTGATTCATCAAAACCCAAACTTTTCATGGGAATAGACTGCTTTTGATGAAAGGCTCCTCCACTCCAAGGGGGAGAGATGTGAATGCTGAAGCAGGGAGACAGGCACGTCTGCTGGAAGAGGCACCAGCTCAGTGACTCAGTTTCTTGCCAAAGACGCAGAAGATTGAGATTTGTATCTGCAGCCCAAGTCAGGCAAATGAGGGGTGGCAACTTGTTCCTCCACATCCTCAAGAGGCAGCCTGACCATTGAGATATTGGGCTGACCACTGAGCTATTGGCTGCTCTGAGAAAGAGCTCGCTGTTCTGAAAGACCTGCTGCTTCCTGGTTCAGAGCAGGGAAAATGTCAAAACTGAGCCAACTTGCACGTCAAGAGACGTTACATGGGTTTGAGTTGATTGGGGTTGTTTTAAAACCAAAACTTAAGATTGATATCAGCATTAGGATATAAGCAGGGAGACAGGCAAATTCTGCAGGAAAGTTTTGGAAATAACACGGTTGCCCCACACCAGCTACCCTAGACAAGCAGGCTGACCTGTAGCTGAACTGCTGAGTTTTTACTGGATGAGTCTTACATGAAATGGTTACACATAAAGACAATCACATTCCAGATGACCACTGACAACAGCCCCCTCAAAGAACACAATTTTATTTGAAAACAGTAATTTTCCTTTAACTTCCCTTACCCCGAATATTAAATATTTCTGATAATAGCTACAAAACCAACATACCCATTTCAATAAAACCTAAGTTACTGACTCTCCCACTTCCAAAAAGTTGGGCCATCAGATTCCAGAAGAAAATCTGAACTATATTAACTTTCCAACCAAATCTGAAGCACCTCACAAGACAACAGATTGCAAATTTAAAATTAGAATCTAGTGGGAGGCCCTGGTGACAAATCTGTATTTTTCTCCTGGAGCAGAGCTTGAAGACTGTGGGAACCAGAACAATGATTAGATCCACAGCAAGCTGCAAGCCTATAGAAATAAACTTTTGCTAAAATCTGCCAGCCAACAACAAAGACTTTAACTGAACTCACAAGAACCACACAGAAAAATGTACAGGACTAATAACCAAGTGCAAACATACACATTCCATTGTAATTAAAATGTGCTTTCCCAAAAGGGAAAGACAGAGGCTGAAATTCCACAGTAAGCCTCTGAGTTTCTCAGAAACTCCAGCAGCATGTTTAATTGTTTTCAAATCAGAATTTTTTAACCAGCCACTGTTTTTTTGCAAGCCTTTCTCACTTATGTTAAAGCATGGGACGGACTCCAAAAAGGCCCTGCAGGCAGTTCAAACAAGAGGAGAGAGGGAGGAAAGGGTGTCATCAGTAGCTGCTTGATAGCCATACAAATGCCCTTGGATTGCTAAACGGGCGTAACCATAAACCGCATGCAGCTGATGCCCTCCCTCGAACCACTATACAACACAGCAAACTCCTCAAGAAAAATATATGGACACACATGTACCTTCCGAGGTAGTACTGGTATCCAGCGCAACCTTCCCCAAGAGAGCTGTGGCATTTAGAGGTGCCGAATTGAAATTGATACCAAAATGAACAGTTACTGGGACTGCAGAAGCTGTCAGCACCTGCCACTCAGCGATTCCATTACTCTCACGTCACAGTCTATGCCTATATGCCAAAAACCTGGGGAGAAAGAGGGAAGAAAAAAAATCAGACAAAGGGTTAGCAGGAACAGCTATACAGGAGGACATCTTCTGCCTGTTATCATCACTTACCTAAGAAACACCGCGCAATACAGCACGCGAATGCTGTGCTTAAATTTGAGTGAAGAAATCTGATGATGGCAGAATAAATGAAAAGCCCAGTCAAGCACCATCAACCCAAACTACATAATGTGGAGAGCTCCTCTTCCCACCACTTTGTACAATAAAAGTCCCCAGAGACATAAATATGCCCTTGCTGAGGACGGTCTGTGTCAGGCAGGGCTAGAAAACTTCAGGTCCAAAAACACGCCTTCATCCAAAGACGCTCACCAAGAAAGAAAGGCACCTTCCAATAAACCAGGGTTTAACTTCTGGCTTCTGGCAGCAAGGAGAGAACCAACCACCAAGGGAACAGGCCCAAAACTAGAAGACCTCAGAGGAGATTTCTGTGCACAGACTGTCTCATTTACAAAAAGGGTGATTATCCAAGCAGGGATTTCATTAACATTTTTCAAGGGTGATTCAGACTTGCAGGGCAGAACATTTACATGCGCTTTTGTACACAGCGAAAGGATCTTTGGGTTAATTGCATTCACTAAGGCACAGATACAAGAAACCAGTCTGCACTTATTTAGATGTAAGACAAGTCACACGAATAGTCTCCAAGTTACACACATGCGTGCACTTGTGTGGGTACCAAATCCCAGTCCTTTCTTGTCCTGATACTGCTGGCAAGCTTCCTTGCAAGTATATCAGCTCAAGGTCCAGTCCTGTGAGACACCAAGAACCACAGCCTCACCACAGGGCTGGGTGCGCTGCCCATGTCAGGTCTCAAGTCCCCCAACTCTCCCTTGTCCCAGCCAAACATCAGCAGTGAAACATCAACTCAGCACCACACACAGAGTGTTGAGACTTACAAAATTTTCCAGAAGTCGCAAAGAACAAAAACCTTGGAAGAGATTACTGATGCCCTTCATGTTATTACTGCTGCTTGGTAAGGAAATTGTGATCCCCACTCTTGGCTGGATTCTCAAAAGAGATGAGAGTCACCAGCTCCTTTCTAAATTAAAACCATTCTCATTTTCTTTCTCCTCCTTCATGTTCCCCTCTCTGATCCCCACCTCCCCTTCTTCCCCCGAGCTGTTGGTTGAGATCTGAAAAGCAGTTCATGAATTGCTCAGGAGCTGGCAGAAATTAATAAAATGAAGCTCATTTATATTGAAATGGACTCATTACCATGCCAGCTGCCAATAATTTGCAAGACGGGAATCTTGCTGACAAACAAGGTCCTACAGGCAAGAGGCTTCCCACCTGCATCCACCACACAATAAGCAACCCTGCAACATGCATTCCTTGCATCCAAAGAAAAAGGAATTGTGACCATCTTTTTCAGATCTGCCTGCTGCTGCCTCAGAAAACTTGTCCAAAAGCAGAAAAACCCAGATGCAGCCGAGCACTTTATCTAATTTTCCATCTCGAGCCACTTTTGAGGAGTTTGCAACTCAGACAAATCTGGTCTGGACTGTAGCAAAATGGTCACTTTTGTGAGAAACCAACTACAACACTGCCTGCTCTATATGCTGCCTGTGCTCCTCCAACACAAATCGTTCTCTTCTTGCACTCATTTGTTAAAAAGGTGGGAAGATCCAAAGTGGATGTTTACAACTGAATACTACATTATCCAAACCCTCTCTACACTCCAGTACTTTTGAAGGGCTGGCAAAAGCCTTTACCATGAGCAGATGAGTACTATGCACACACAGCTCCTCCAGAAGAGAAGGATTTACCATTACCCACAGATTCTTTCCCGAAAAGCTCTGTTCCGGTTAACTTTTACAATTTGGACAGTCTTTCCGAAATGAAACCAAGTCATACTTTTCAAGAGTATCATCAGTTTTTCATACTTTTCTTTGTCTGCCATCAACACACACTGGAACGGTCTCTGCCCCTATGCATCCCAGTTCACCCCAACAGCAAAGGCTCTGCCCAGCAGAAATTCTGGAGGTCTGCAGTGCTGAAGTAGCCTCACACAAGGAGTTCCCTCCAGCAAGGTCTTGGCAAAAGGGATGTCCATGCTCCTTCACCAGGAGGAAAGGCAGAAGCAAACACGAGCACAGCCCCATGGCTTGCTTCCCAGCACAAAGCCCTTCCCTGCACAGGAGGCATTTGCTCCTGCGGACGTTTGCTCTGTCAGTGGAGCCTGACAAACGCAGGAGCGGACCGCGCGTTCAGACCATCAGTAACTCACCAGTAACTGTTCTCAGGGTAGTTGGTCAGTTGCAAAAGTTCACACATGGAACAATTCATCTCATTAGAAAAGAAACATCAAATAAAGATTTCCACACTTCTACGCTTAAGACAATATTCAGACTCCTACAGACGTGCATGCACACACACACATACAGACATCTATGATGCATGTATGCACACACACACATACAGACATCTATGATGCATGTATGCACACATGCATGCCAGTGTCTACATACATCAATGCAACTCCTCTTGTTCTTTGAAAGTTTGGAAGTAGCACAGCTGTATTTATTTCACAACCACAAACCAGCGCCTTGAAAAATCAGGCCAAGGAGTTCCCACAGGGCTCATCACACAGCAACTTAAGTCAATCCAAACTGAGGAAGCTTGCAGCAATTCACCATGAATGGATTAAATAAATGCATAGTAGGGAAGCAGAATATATTAAAGGAGAACCTTGTTATTCATCACATCTGCCACCTGCGATCCTAGGTACAGCAAAGAGAGGTTTGAGTTTCACATGCTGGGAGCAGTTTGCCATGCCAAGAGATTAGGAAAAAAACCAGCACACCTGTTTTCTTTTTGTTTGCGGACACTGGACATGAACAGTAATGGATAAAAAATATAGAAGATGTAGCTTTCTTAAAGCCTACTTTTTCAAAGCAGAACCCAGCCTTTCCAGTAAGGAAAAATTAGTGTTGCCAGTATAATCCCTTGTCCAGTGGACATGAAATTGTCAAGAAGGAGGACAGCTCTATTTCAATTCTGTTTTTACTTTTTCATTTTATGATGCATCGGTTTTATCAGATTCCAAATGCAACTGCAGATGTGAGATCAGCAAATCTTCAGCCATCTTTGAGAAGCCCTCGGTAATTCCATGATAAAACATCAGGATGTATATACATAGACATAAATCAGTAGTCATTTCATACAAAAACTGTTTAATATTAACAAGTGAACTGAATACAGCTCTGGGCTGTATTCTCCACCCACAATCCCAGTTCCACAGCACTGTAACTCCAGTGTTCGATCCCGTCTTCTGAAACAGAGAATCAGGCCCTTTATTTGTAACTGGAGGCCACATTTTGTTAGCCTTTATTATCTCTAGTTAATATGAATTGCTGCCAAAATCAAACTATCAAAACATCTACCCTGAGAAGAAGGTAAATGGTCTAGAATGCTCCAGAGCCTGGTGTCCTGACAACTCTGGCTGTGACCATCCCATAGCTGTGGGCTTCCCTCCACAAAGTGAAACACTGCAACCCACATGGTGGGTGGGTGGGTGGATGGATGGATGGATGGATGGATGGATGGATGGATGGATGGATGGATGGATGGGGATGGATGGATGGATGGATGGATGGAGAGAAGCTGCTGTGCTGTGTGGACAGATCTTTGTCTGACAGGGCTGGGTGCACGCATGGGTTCAGAAATGTAATTCAGAAATGCTCCCAGCTTCCCTGTTCTTGATGTAGTCAATGAAACTACATACAACCCTGAGCCCTTAGACCAACTCTAGTGGATTGCAGAAGCTGGTTGATTTTTTAAACCAGTGAAAATAAATGACGATCACTCTTCTTTTTTGTGTTTTCTTTCTATGACCTATAAAATGTCTTAGAACCTTTTTACTTGTGGGAAAAAGTCATTTTAAACCAAACACAGCTTATACTAACTGTCAAAGAAAACAGCTACTCCTGAAACCAGAGGCTGACAACGATGAACATCCTGACAAGCTTGGGGAGACCATTTGCACATCTGCAAGAATTGGCCAGTAGAGCTGGAATTGCAAAACCTCTATGCAACCGTCTCACTAACATGCAACCTTTGTATCTGTCACAGTTAGAACAATGCTGGGTGATTGTTCCAGATGAAGAGGAGGGGAAAGAAAAATACACCCACATTCCTTTTGTGAAGAACTCTTAAAGGAAAGATGTGGGAAGCCTTGCTCCTCCAGCACCACACCTATGAGAATTTCTAAGAAAGGGAAGAAAAGGCAAAAAAGAGATGGAGGGAGGGAGGTGCATTATGAGCCCTAAAATCTCTGTATAGCTGACAATCAACCATCGCCAAATCACAGTTAAGGAAAACAAAACCAGAAGCATGGCACTGCCAAAGCACTGCGGGGCCTTGGTAATAAATTCATGGAAGAGAAGAGCAGGTAGCCCAAGGGAAAGACCCCTCTTCAGGGTTTCTATATTTACACAAGGGGATGTGAATAATTGACACAGTGGCGGCTTTGTTTTTTAATCATATTTACAACTATCTGAACGCGTTTTAAGTATTTCTCCTTCCCTTCCCTTTTATTTTTAATGGTGGGAAAATCCCCCTTTCTTCCCTAGGGGAAATCTGCAAGGTTTTACACGTTTGCAGAGAAGGGCAAAGTAGGCAAAGGATTCTAATTTCAGATCATCAGACATAAGCAAATCTACGAGAAGCCACGAAGGCAACTCCCCGGAGCCTGTGGGGCAGATGAACAGCAGCTTCCATGCAGCACCCTGGGAAGTGGAGGGGGTTTATAATCCACTCCAGGGAGCTGCAGCCATCCCCAAGCCACGAGGGGGCTGCAGGGAGAAAGGAGCCCACTTGGCTTCCATGGAGGACAAGAATGAAACAGGACTGAGTGTGCATTTATGAATTACTTTTTAAAAAATAAAAAGAATGCCCAAACTTCATCTGAAATAAAAATAAGGCGCGGTTTGTTTATTTACCTTTAGGTTATACATTACTGTTATTACACTTTGCCTGAAAAGGACTTTCTGCTTGTGCCAAAGAAGTAGAGAACTGCTGATACACAATGAGGATGGGACGTGCCAAACACATTAAAAAACCCCTTTGTTTAGTAGAAACAAAAAAACGTTCAGACCAGGAAACAGAGCCCAGAATGGACCCGTCAGAACACTCACTGCACAGCTGAGGATGGGCAGCTGGAAGAGGAAGGAGGGAGAAGCAGAGTGGGACATGGCAGATGATGCACACAGAAGAACCACCCAGCACCACAGTCCCCACAATAAAAATGAAAACACTTGGCTTGAGTGACCAGGGAACCACTGAGGCAGGATGTGAAGGATTAGCGTGCTGTGGAAAAAAATTAAGGCCAATAACTGGGAGAGGAGGATCTGGAGAGGAAGCGTTTAGTGTATATCCTCATTTAAGCCCAGGGGTAAGTAATCTGATTTTCAAGCAATGCCAAAGACCTCACACAGATCATTAAGATGGTGCCTGAGATATGAAGACAAGTATCTAATTTTAGATACCCAGCTTAAGTACTGGGGAGGGATTTCAGAGGTCTACAGAAAAACAGGCAGCAAATTAAACTCAGGTGGGTGCACGATCAGAGTAACTTTCACATTTTGGTCACTCTCTCTGATGGAGAATGAGGTATGTCACTGAGATACAAAAGCATTATAAGCTATCCTACATAATTAGTATAAAGGACATAAAACTTACAACAACTTCCGCTATGAGGCCACAAGGGAAGCATAATAAGGAAAAGCATTGCAGCAAAGGATGTCCTTTTGTTTATAGCATGTCTTGCAGAAGCTTTGGTACCAGTATCTCTCTCAGCTCATACTTTCAGATCAGTACCTTACAAAATTCAGCCTTCACTTAAATTGCCAGGGATGGAGTGCAGAGCAGAGCTTGATTCCTGCCCTCAGCCTGCCTCCTGTGCACCCTGGGCAAGCTGGGGATACTCCCCACAGCTCCTTTTCCTCTCTGCCAAGTGTGAATATAGCGCTTTCATCAACTACGGAAAGACCCAAAATGGCTATACCCCCAATTCTAAAAGGCACTGGGCGACTCCAAGGAGGAAAGTCAAATCTAACCAGCAGAGAGCACATGTTAAACATCCCACACTTCCTGAAAATAAGAGAGCTTGTTGCCTGATGTGTTGGAGATGCTATGGCTTGGCTGCTCTGGCAGGATAGGGCAAGGTGGAGAAGCTTGAGATTGCAGTTCACCCAGCCTTAAAAAGATGACTACCAATAGTACTACCAGCTTCAGCATGAATTGAGCACTCCTACCAGGGCTGCTGGAGAGGACGGGAGGAACAAAAAGGAGTCCCAGTGAAGAGGCAGCTCTGCTTCACAAAACCCGACACTGGGAATTAGAACTAATGTTTATTCAGAGCCTGGGAGGAGAGGCAGGTGAGCATATGACCAAACGGCTGCTGTTTTCACCACCTAGTGTGATGATATCAACCGCAACACAGCAGGTTTCTCATCCTGGCATTACCATACTGTAAGCTCTCACCATTTCTCCAGCACGCAGACAAAAAGAAAACACTCATGCAAAACTCGGCTGGTCTGTACCAGCTTGGCACTGTCAAAGATAAATTAAGAATTCAGATTTTATCTTGCACGTCCTGACAGAACCTGATCACTCAAGCGCCGTCACAGAGATGTATCCGCACCACTGCAGTTAAGTTTATCCGGGTTGACCGGTTTTAGTCACAACTCGTACATCACATCTCCTGACACAGCTCCTGCTGATAGCTCTTCCCTGCGGGAGGAACACACAACACCAACACGTTGGGTGTTGCTCCTTTAATCAAGAGGGGGCAAAACCCATGAAGGATGGTAATCCTGGGGGAAGACTCCCTTAGGGCTCAGGGTGTGAGCCTCCATCCTGGGAAGAGATGGGAGGGAGCACAGAGCCCTGCCACAGGGTGGGAAAAGGGACCAATCAGCAAAGGGTTTTGAGAAGAAAAGACAAAACTACCAAAAGTCAGGCTAAGATAGCTTCATGATGGAAAGCTGAAACCCATCAGCTCTGAGTGTGGCCTCAAAATAAAATGGATGCTTTGCCTTCATCTTCAGTAAGGGCATGGGGGAGCAAGGCATGTGAATCACCACATCTGAGGTATATGAGGAGCAAAATTCAAAGAGCTGAAAATGTGCCAGTCAGCAGGAGTTTTGACTCTGCATCCCAAAACTATGAGAGAAGCGGTGCAAGCAACCACAGGGATACAGACAAGAATTTTTATATTAAAACCTGCGGATCAGGATCCTGCCTGGGACTGGAGAACAAGTGATCCCAGCAATGACATACCCATCTGTCTGGCCTCAGCGGCACTCAAGGTGTAAGACTGGAGAGCACATCTGAGAGACGGAACAGGGAAAAACATGGGAAGAAATGGGAAATTGAATAAAATGCAATATGGATTGTGGCATGTTACTCTGATCTATTTCTCCAACAAAATAACCCGTCGTCCAGGGGAGGAAAGGCAGGAGGCATCTTTCCAGGAAACTACTAATTAAGCTGAAGATGATGAAAATTGGCACAGGAATTGATATGTATAAGAAACTTTGCAGGGAGGTTGTGCTGAAAGGAGAATTATGTGGCTCAAGGACCAGGTTTTATAATGTTTTCAATGATGACACGCAAAGAAAAAACTTTTCCAGTGATTGGTGCTGATGACACAGTTAGAAAAAGTCACAATACAAAGAGAGCTTTTGTCTCACATTGATACCAGAGGACCACAAGCTCCCAGTGTGATAAAAATGACCAAAAAAGTAAATGTAATCAAAAGATGCACCAAGCAAGACCTGCCCAGCAGAAACAGGACTCAATGCTGCCACAGAAGACAGTGACCTCATCTGGAATAACATATGCAATCCTTATCATCTGTGGCAAAGGTTAATGCAGGTCAGACTACCTTTAAGAAAAGCAAGGCAAACACAGTGAAGCACAGAGTTTCACCCTGAGAGGTGAAAACAACGCGACTGTCTCGTGGCAAAACAAGAGGCTGCAAAAGGACATGATTTATGAAAAGAGTAGGTTAAAAAAATCATAAATTCAAATAGTTGTATTCGTAGTCATTTCATCCTGACAATACAAGCAAGGCAAGGTTAAAGCAGACTGTGCCTTCCTCCTGCTCCCTCTCTCCTTCACAAATGTCCTCAGGTCTGGCAGCAGTCCCTGGTACTTGGCTCCAGCAGAGGCCTTCCTAAAAGCAGCCAGCCTCCAGCATGTGCTTGGGATCTTCCAGGACAAGATGGACGTACAGCAGGCAAGTCCCCACCATCCCGCTGTGACTGGTGATGGCCCCAGGAGCTGCAGGAGCAAGCCATGGTGATCACTCTCTCAGACATGTTTCAGAGGACAAGGACTGAAGGCTATACAAGTTTTGCACAATGATTTCTCTTAGATTGAACTTTGCCTCTAGAATAACAAAACTGTAGTCAAATGGGACACAAGCATATAGCAAAGAGGCACCTTTGTGTACTGAGCAAAGCCAGCGTACCCACTGAAGTTGGCTTGTTCAGGAGACAGTTACTGCCCTGGATTTCATGAACTGACCAGCCTTGGTGTGATCCATGGACTGCAGTTGCACCAAGGGAGAGAGCTCAATCTTTCAAAAGATGTGAAACTCACGCTGTTCCTGAGCTGTACGAAAACAGTAACATATTGACGCTGCTGGACTAATGCTTCATAGTTCAGCAGGCACAGGAGTTGGTTCAAATTCTCCTCTGGCTTGCAATCTATGGTCAATAAAGGCAAAATGTTGTTGCTGGCACACATAAGCTACCTGTAATTAGCGCAAAGCCAGCACTGCCAGATAACCAGCTGTGGGTCTTGTACCTTTTTGCTCCTGACATCCTACAGAGCAGACTGCCAAAAACAGCATCAGTTTTCTTCTTCTTCTGAAAACAATTCAAAAGTATGACCAGAAAAGGGGCAAGGAGAGGCGTTTCAAATCCTAGGTGGGAATTTTCCAGCACCAGACTCTCTTTTTCTTAGTGCCCCAACATTTAAATATTATATGAAAAACATAAGCAACTACTTACAAGACAAACTGAGGACAACTGTTCCAGGAATATCTCTGTAACATAAGTAACTCAAGAAAGTGTAACACAGAGATTTTAGGCTTACCAGAGGACTTTCATCTGGACCTCCCATGTTTTGGAGGAGTGACATTCTCTTGGGCATAGATTAGAAAACAGCATGCGGGCGCATGTGCGTGTGAAGAGGTGAGGGTGGGGAAGCCACTCTTTTCTATTTTATTGGTCTATGTGGAAAATTAAGTTTTCAGTTGAAAATACTGAGTAAGTTACAGTCAAATCCATAGTCACAGTGATCACTCACAGCCTCCAATCCTGCCATGGGTCTGCCTAATCTCACCTGAGAGCTCCAGCAAAGCAGTATCACTTGACTGTGGCCCTCCGCAGCTTATAACCAGCTCCAGTTTCTCAGCTGTCCCAAACTCACAAACCACATTTCAGTGAATAAACCATTCACCAGAAAAGAAAAATTGATTGCCTAGCCCGAAGTGAAACATTACTGGAAAGTCACCCAGCAGAGCTATTTATTAGAGAGAGCGCTACAGATGCTGCCCGACTGACGCACAACCAGAGTGTTGGTGGAAAACTGCTTACTGTCAGTTCTGATTCAATGCCTTTTTGATAAAAGAAGGTCACTAACAAAATGTTCAGCCTTAATATTTATAAGAAGAGTATTTTTCTTACCTGTAGCAGTTACTGTGGGGTACAGTCACAGAAATGAAACATTATACGGTGCTAAAGTATTAAGTGGGATTTTTTTAGGAATTCTAAAGCACACATTAGAAATGCAAACTTCTCACAAAACAATAGCTGTACTTCTTCAGAAATGCTGGGTTAGTGAAATATCAGCCACACTGTCAAACGAAGACACAGTAAATCTACACAGCACTTGATATTTTCAGCAGTAGTAAATGTCATTCCATCATTTCAACGCTTCATGTTGGTATGTGGCCCAAAATAGTCCTGAGAGAAAATAACCCATTTCCTCTTTAAATTTAAAGAGTAGTAGATGATTTTAGTAGCTGAGAAAGCTACTGATATTTTCTGTGGCATCATTCCCGGCCCAAATGAAAATAAAAGTTGCAGTAAATGTACATCCAGTGTATTTGTGGACACACTGACCATATTCACCTATGCGCGTAATACAAATGAATTATTCAGCCCACCTGAGCTCACAACAGTTTCTGAGTTCCCATGAATGGCATCTGTCGGACAAATGGAGTGATCTCCAAGCTGCAGAAAAGACCACGCTTTCCCAATAATTTCCCAGCACCATTTTTGTCCATATGCACACAGCCCCCACTGTGTTACTGGATAAAGTAATTTTTATGCAAATGGGTATTAAAAATAATATCAGGGAGCCTGAATTTCAGTCCTCTTGAAAACTATGTTTTCTCCCTCCTCCCCCCTCGCTAAAGCCACCAAGGAGAGGTGACTTTCCCATGCCTTCCATTCCACCATCAGCCACAGCCTCACTACATCTCCACACTGGTGCTACAGACCTAGGGCAGAAAAAGTTAACTTATTTTTTGCAGCGAGTGGATATACCTCAAAGACAAATAAGAGACTACTGCCATTTTGAAGTGGAATTTTAAAGGGAAGCCCTTTAAAGAGGGGCCAAAAGAGAGTAGCAAAGGACAACTTTACAGTTAAGCTAAACAAAGACTCCTTGGTTTTCAGCGCTGCACCAGCCTTTCACCTCTTTTTGGAAGACAGTATTCTTTGTGCTGATTCAGGGGTCTTTACCATTGAAGTTTTCGCATCGCTAGTACAGAGTCTGCCTTAGAGATGCTCTGGTGACCTCTGGATGTTTTGCCATCAGAGACAGTCTTCCCATCTTAAAAGATCACCTTATCACTCAGCACTTATGGGCTGCACATCCTTTCAAGTCACCCACATGTGAAATCAAAATATTTCAAATGCAAGTCCCTCCTCCGGCTGTTTACTTGGTTTTTTTCCACCACTCGTCGGAGCCAACATACCTACATGAAAAGAGGAGGAGGAGGAAAGAAAGCTAGTATTTTGCACTTCATCATTCACAGTTTTCAACCAACGCCTACAAAATCTTTCTCCAAAAGTTATCCCCTATACATTAAAGGAGGAAAGGCTCTGTGCAGTGCAGGAATATAAGCACAGGCTCAAAACTGAGGCCAGACCTATGTCACAAATACTTGCCAGCACAGCTATGTCAGTCACAAATTTGATGGAGCATGACCTCTGATTATGCCTGCAGAGACCACTGCAATACAGTTATAGGAGAAAAACTGCAATACGAATTATAGTAACACTTCTTTTTTCCCCAAAGAAAAACAAGCTTAGAATAAGCTCTTCCAGAAAAAGCACTGTTTTGCTGGCATAAGCGCCAGCCACATCAAGAAGGCTTTGTACCACTGCAGGGAGGCCAGACTGGTGCACCACACCAGCAATGAGCTGTTAACGCGTATCTGGCCTCAGTGCACCCCACTTCTGCGCCTGCCCTCAGTGACGCAATGCTTTTCTTCATTCCTCCACCAGCCCTGCTGCTCTCAGCTTCCTGGGAGGGGAAAGTCATTCTTTTCTGCATTGGTCCCTGTTGTGTAAAACCTGGGCTGCTCCCAGCAGCCTCTCATCATTACAACACACAGCAGCACAAATGCTCTCCTTTTTGCCATACTGCAGCCAATTGCTTCTCATCTGTGAGCTTCTAGCTGCACCAAGGGTGGGCTGAAACCTCAGGTCTGTCAGGGGAAGAAAAAGTGTCCCCCTCCACTGTGCTGATGCCATCCTTTTCTTTAAGAAGCTGTCCAGCTTACGCGTATTGGTCTCACTCGGAACAAGCCACCACATGAACGAGCCAGCAAGCCTCCCTCCCACCTTCAGAAATAACAGCTCTCTTACACACCTTGTCCAAAAGCCTCAGTGAAATGGGTGAAAAATTAATTCAGTGGGCTGAGGAAACTGGAGGCGTTTAGTCTGGAGAAGAGAAGGCTCAGGGTGCACCTTATCGCTCTCTACAACTGGCTGAAAGGAGGATGGAACAAGGAGGTGGCTGGTCTCTTCTCCCAAGTAACAAGTGATAGGACAAGAGGAAACAGCCTCGAGCTGTGTCAGGAAAGGTTTAGATTGGATATTAGGAAATATATCTTCACCAAGAGGGTGCTCAGGCATTGGTACAGGCTGCCCAGGGAAGTGGTGGAATCACTGTCCCTGGAAGCGTTCACAAACCATGCAGATGAGGCCCTCAGTGACACGATTTAGTGGTGGCCTTGGCAGTGCTGGGGCATGGTTGGACTTGATGATCTTAAAGATCTTTTCCAATCTAGCTGATTCTATGATTCTATTTTCAGCACCTTTTTCATTGCCTCACAATCCCCTCACCAGTCAGGCAGTGCTTGTGCCTCTAAAGCCAGCTACTCTTGCCCCTCTCTCAGGGGATACCCCACCAGGGTTTGGCTGAGGGAAAGGTTCTTTGCCACCTCCTTCCTTTCTCCCTGCTCTGGCCCAGAAGACTCAATAGCTCCAGTGAGGAGGATAAGGAGGAAGCAAAGGCAGTGGCAGGCAGCGCTGCTGCTCTTCCCAGCTGCCGGCTCCCAGGTAGCAGTCCAAGGGCAGCACATCTCACTTTCCCATTTGAAAAAGGCTATCCTTCAAAGGAAGCTCACAGTAAGCATTTTGAAAACACCCTTGTTAACGTCCTATATATAACTTTTGGAAATACCTGAAATTCCCACAGCAGCTATGTTCAGGAAGGGTACAAAAAAGCAATCAAACACTCTCGTTCCTCTGCAAAAAGTGTTCGTTGCTTTAAACTTTTGAGAGCCCAACAAAGATGGCACAGGATTGAGAGAAATCACTCCTCCTTTCAGCCCATCTCACAGGCTATAGCGTCCACTATACCATCTTCCTGGTGACATCTGGGAGGCTGCAATTTGCAATACCTACCAGTACTTCTGTAACCTTATACAGCGTAGCCAAGAGCGAGCCCATTAACTGTGACATTTTTGTGGGATTTCTGTCAGTTCATTTGTCCCAGAGGCCTACATTTATAACAGGTACAGAAACCTGACGGGCTTCCTTTGTTCTCAGTGTTTCAGACAGACTCACCAACTTTCAGGGCTTATTTCAGGTTTAGTAATTAGATTAATAATTATCTGTATGGGTAGTAAATCCATTTTAAAATATAATAACATTTGAAGAGAAACTTAATGTTAAAAACAAGCGTAGCACTTCTCCAAACATCACCCGAAATCCCACTGCACCAATTAATATGCAGGACATTGTTTAGGCTGACCACTTATCAGCACAATAGGTCGCAAGGGAGAAGTAATTTAAACCAGTCATGCCTGCAACGGTTTTGAAATGAAACAAATAAACTACTACAGCCACAGCTGGAAATGAGGTTTGAGGCCGGTTTCCACCACCCCCATTTACCATTAGTTCTTCTTTACTCTGAAAAATGCGAGTGATTTCATGGGACAGGAGAACAGAGCACAGACCTCATTCACTGGGATGAGGTGATGGGGCAGGGAAAGCACCCTGTGCACTGCTGGCCTGGCAATTTAGGGGTCAACATCAAGCACCATGGTGAGAGTGGGGTGCAGATCCCCAACACAGAGACAAGGATGGGCACCAGCACTGCTCATGGGTACCAGCGCTGCATGTGTGCCACAGGCAGAGGAAAAGAGGCAAACACCCCTCAACCACCTCACCCCTCTCCATCTTAAAACAGAGGCCACACAGCAGCCACCGCAGCAGAGGGCTGCAAAAAGAAGCCAGACACGAGGTTTGGCATGTCTTATCTACGCCCAGCTGTGGGAAAGGAGGGAGGCACTCAATTATCAGTTCTCACACAGGTTTTAACATGCCTGAACACATTCTCTGCCTCTTTAAAAAAAAAAATTAAGCCATGGAAAGCAATGTATACTCACTTTTGCAGGGTACCTTTCCACTCCAGCTTGCAGCATCTGCCCTGCCATGTACTTTTCCCAGCTCAATGTCACTTGCGAAACATTTTACACAATGGGCACCTGGAACTTTTCAAGGAGAAAAATCTTCCCCCAGCCTCACCAGCAAATTAGGCGGAGACCTTTGCTGACAGCTCCCATACCAACAAGGAAAGATGCCCCAGTGGAGGCTGAACACAGAGGTGAAATTAAGAAACATAAGCACTAGTTTACAAAGAAGATGCAGGAAGCTCTGGCCAAATGTACAGTCAAGTGCATCCCAGGCTGCCAGGTTCAGGCTTTCAGTCAAACGACTCTCGCAGGGCCTGGTGGAAGCACACGCATAACATGCTGCAACAATTTTTTAGCATCTGCAGAAACACAGAAACGCTCTACATGGACCGCTCCAACCAATACTGTAACATGGAGGGGCAGACACTGGCAGGGAAAAATCTTCATGAGAATAGTTCAGTTGTGGGCAGGCAGAAAGCCATGCCAACCCTCTGCCAAGTAATGCAAGCGCATCTCTCGGAGCCATTCATAAAAGCTGGTGCTCAACTTGAGGCACGCTGCATTGAGAGAAAACCTAGACCATGAGGCAGCTAACATGATCTAGAACATCAGAATGGGAGGGGAAGGGAAAGAGATTGTACTTAATCTTCCTAATGAGCAAAAAGGCTGGGAAAACTCTAGGAAGGTTTTGTACAGGGATTTATAGGTGCTCACAGGAGCTCAGCAAGGTTAATAACCTGCTCTTCTTACAATGCTGCACGTAAATCCGCAACTTTAGGGCACAGGGCCAACTTTGTGAGTTTATGCTCAATAGTTCAATTTTAATCTTCCTCCTTAAAGACTAACTTCCAACCGCGTTTTGAAAAGGAAACAAGTCCTATACTTGTCTTAACAAGTGAGCAACACCTGCTCCGGCGCTTTTGGTCTTACTGTATTGTTTTGCTGCTTAAAGCCCAAGCAAACAGGCTTAGGGGAAAAAAAGGCCCATGACCAGTTTCAGGAATAAGAGGAGAGAAAAAGACTTTATTCATTCGTGCCTTTGTTTTCCAGAAACTTATCCTGACATTTCTCCATCAATACATCATGAAAAATGCAGAAAATGCAAACATAGGTGGGATGGTGCTTCAGAGGAAAAAGGTACAGCCCTGCTTTGGCTCCCGGTTTCCTCTGACTAAGCCTATATTCTGGGATGTTTCTGCATCAAGAGACCTTTTTACTGGAACTTTTAACAAGCAGCGAAAACCCAACAGCATCCCACTTGCCAAGAGTAATTGTTTATGCAAGATTTCCAGAATCCATCTTCTTTTCCCCCACAGAAAACTGACGTCCACTCACAGGGAAGATATTTAAACGCTATAATATGAGACCTGAGCAAAGCTCAGCACTGCTGTAATGCAAATTGGCTCCCACCAGACTCAAGGGATGTTTTCATATGAACGCTCATGTGACTGAATTTAAGTATTATCCCACAGCAATGCACAAAGGTCATTATTTCAGATATCACCCTGACAAGTAACTTTATTAAAAGAAACAAGATTAAAAAATTATGCAGAATTCCAGACAGAATTAACCCATAATTCAAGTGAACAGCTGGAAGTGCAGATCAATGTAAAGCAAGGATTGCTTGCACGCCTATCGGCAACGAAGCCATCCCCGGGCTAGCATTTTTTCCAGGGAACTTTCAGATGAAGATTAATGGAGACATGAGGACAGCTCTCAGTTTAACCTGTCAGCCAGTGACTTTGGACTAAATTGAGTTATGAATTGTTGATCCCATAAGAACGCTAGTTAGACATTTTCTTTCAGTGTATATTGCTTAAGATGCTATCCATCAAAATGAAACAGAAAAGCATTTTTTGTCTGCCATGGATGATTTTGCCCAATTAATTCATTAAGGGAGTTTAAGGGAAATATTCAGAAGAATGCCGCATGATGTGAACAGCTAAGTAAGATGTCCCAGTGTGCATATTTTCTAACTTAGCTTGTATTTAAGGCAAGCATTAAATAACAAACAGTGAACACAGTTCTTAATACTAACATAAAATTAGTTAGTAATTTTATGCTAGTAAACATAAAATTTATTGTTAATTTGGTTGATTCCTTTGCTGTACCAAGTGTAACAGGTTGATAAATTCCTACAGAAAGGGTATCATTCACAAGGACTATTCTTGCACTGCCTGGAGGGATGCAAGTGACAACTGGAAACACTAAAGCCATCCCAGCCCATGGCACAGGAGTGGCATCTCAAGCCCACCTGTTCAAAAGCCCTGGCAGCCTGTCCGGTGGGTTTTGAGCCATGGTCTCTGCAGCAGCCCCAAGGGAATCCAGGAGATGGGGAGAGCATGGCCACAGCTGCAACAGAACACAGCACACTGCCCACTGACTACTTCTAAAGGATTCACACCTCTGCTGGAATGGTTTTTAGGCATGTACTGACCAAAAGACGTTGAAAGCCACTGCGCAGAAGTGCAGGCTATGTGCACCAGAATGGGTTTGAATTTGCATATAGAGAAAAATAAATAAGGATAAATCACATTCAATTATCATGACAGCTAACTATAAATTTTAATTTAGCTGACATGATACCAAACATGACATCCTGAACCAGACAGACCACGAAGTTATGATTGATGTTACACAAACTAACTTGATGCTTCAGCATCAGGCTTAAATACATTAATATGTTTAGATCAATTTTAAGTAGTATCTCAAAATTCTACCAACATTTTCCTAATCCATTTAGATGAAGAAACATCGATGCAACAGCTATCCAGCTTTTCCAAGGAGATTACAGTGCCTTTCACGAAACAAGCCAGGAAGCAATTCTACATTCCAAGTTGGTAAACAGAATTAGATTTAGAATCAGAAGAGTAATAATTTCATTTTTCATAAGGGAAAATGGCAGAAATAATTAAAACTAATAATTGTGACAGAAACCTAGCTGAAACATTTGTTGATTTTAAATTAAAATGATCTTGCGTTGGACTAACAGTGAGTTGCAATTAGAATATTTTCAACGCTCTCTTAATAAAAATAGCACTTAAATTTATGGCATTTTTAATTAAAACAACAACATACAGGACGTGGAAGAAAAGCCTGGTACAGCTTTACAGATTAACTCTGCTGCAGAGAAAAACACTGAGGTGTTAACCCCATCAAGAACATCTAAAAGAATTTCATCATATCATTCAAGTTCAAAATAGTACACATATAAAATTTTACTAGCATAAAATTCAGATGATGCAGTATTTTCTCCTTTCCCCTCACTCTTACATTTCACGATTTCATTACGCTGTCTTAATCTCTTCATCTATTAGCAAGGGATCACAAATACCACCAGGAGGGCTAGTTAGGGTGCGGCAGCTAAAACCATCCCCATGGGTGTACCCAAGTGCACTGCTGTGATTTTAACTTGGGTGAACAGGCTGAGCTGTACAGCTTAATGCCCTATTTCACCATCGCTGCTGCAGGGGTGGTAGCTCCTAAAAGAAGACCAGTACGGATGGCTGTGGGCAGTCAGTGACTCAGTGCCCAGTTTAATTTGCTATTACGGAAGACAATACCCTTAGCTACCTTTTCTCCTGCACTCCATATACAGCTGCTGCCCCAGCTGGATTCTTATGGCCCTGTGGCTATGACAGTGCACACCCCAAACTCTCCTCAGCTGGTGGGAGCTTTAAGGGCATGAAGAAACCTAAACTCTAGTCCCCATATAAACTTTTTGGCAATAAACCCCAAAAAAGTCAGTTCTACTGGGATTCTGCAGATACAGACACAGTGATACCAATGTACAGGTGACCTTTGCGGCTGCAGCTGAATCCTCTTTGTACAGGAAAATAACTCCATTGGTGGTCTTGGTAAGACCAAAACAAATCATGCTGAAGGAGATGAGGGAAACCTCACCACAAGCAGGGAAACTTTTATCTTGGAAGCCGAGGGACCTCCAGGCACTTCCAGAAGGACGCAGCACTGGCTCAGCCCCCTGAGCATCCTCACAACTTCAGGAGTTGACTGCCCAACTCCAACAGCACACTCCAATATGCATGCTCATCCCTACTGTCAGTACAAAGAAAATGGCTATCTGCACGGGTCAGTGAGAAGGCGGAAACATGAATGGTCATTTAGTCAAAAAACCCTACTCAGTTTCTTTATGAGCTCATGATAACTCAGCCCAGACACGTGATCTGTATGTCTCATGCTCTTAGGGATCAAGCTCTTTACATATATTTACGTTTAATCCTTTCAGCACTATTACAATGTCATAACGAAAACAAAGTAACAGCTTTCAAGTGCAGCTATTGAGATAATCACATTCAGCCAGAAACAATCAGAAAGCCAGAGTCCTCAAATCCACGACTTACAGTGAAACGGCTAATGCTTCCAGGTAGCATTTCAGATCACATTCTGTACTGCTGCGCAAATTCAACAACATTATACGATGCTGTCCCATTGGGTAGACCTATTTTCTGTGATTAGCCTGATGAAACAACCTGCATTACTTACATCAGGCATGCTCAAGTTCCTGTGATTTTCTTTACACTTAGCACTGCCACTTATTTTCACTTATCCAGCAAGAGTTTCAGAGAATAGTCAGATTAGATGCATGGGGGATGTTTTTCAAAGACGGGCATGTGTCTCTAGAGCTGAGGCCCCTTTTTTCCTAAGTTTATAGATTCTAGAGGATTCTGTTCAATTGCAAGCCAGGAATTCTGGCACGCAGCACCCAGGGTTTCTGACAGGTTTATTTATTTATTTAATCGCAAAGCTTAAGCAAAGGCTGTATTTTATAGCAAAGGTACTAGATTAGGGGTCCACTCTCAAACTTAATTCCATGGATTCACAGGGAAGTATCTTAAATCTCCCTGCACCTCAAATCTCTCTTTAGAGATGGAGAAATTGCTTTCCTGTATCACTGAAATAAGGTCAGAATAAAACCATTTATATAAGCGAGGTGCTCAAGCAGGTGACATGTTGGTAACAAACACCTAGTGAGAAGGGACTGTGCTCAATACTACAGAATTTCATCTAAATATTCAAAAACACAATGTCACTTTGCTGCTCATAAAAAGCCTCTCTAAAATTAAGTGACAGGAATCATGTCCCTGCCCATGGTAAGGGGTTTGGAATTAAATGATCTTTAAGGTCTCTTCCAACCCAAACCCTTCTCTGTGATTCTATATGCATCTCTTTAACAGATGACCAGAATTAGTCTGACATAACAGACTTGCAGAACGCACTGCATTACTTTGAGATAATATGACAAAAATTGTAGGTCAGGCATGGTGGAATATGAATCCCTGGCCTCCAACATACACCTATTAGGTTTAAAAAGAAAGGTCGGACAAAGATAATCCTCTTTTTGCTCTGTTAATTTTACTAAGAGAGACCTTAAACATGAAATTTGTCCCAGCATTAGCAATAAAAAATTTGTTTCATTTTCCAACATCCCAAACTTCTGCCTCTCAGGAGTTCGGGCTAGGAGCCTCACCAAGCTTTAGGAGCGGTGGGTCCAGCCTTGAGCTCCTGCAGGCTTGATCCAGCCAACCATCCCAGCCTCTGAGAGCCCTTTGATCGGAAGCTGGGAAAGCAGGTGGGCAGAGAGGTTGGACAGGCCTCCACACAGAAGTATTGATTCCCAAGACTTCTGGAGAATTTTGCTAAAAAACTCACGGCAACAAGTTTTGGTACCATCTGGTGCAAAGAGGACAGCAAAAAGCAAGCGCCGTCAAGAAGGCATGAAGTTGCTGTCTCTCCCTTCTGTACCAAATTCTGAGTAACAGTAAGACATGACTAACATCCTTTTTTCAGATTGCAGCAAGCAAGAAAATTTGTTGCCATTTAGAAAATGAATCAGTAGTTCTGGGAGGAATAAAACCTTCTAAAAGCTTTTATCTTCCCGTATCCAAATGTACTTCTTTTTTAAAGAGAATTTGAAAAGCGCATAACTTTAAACACCTGCTGAAAATGCTTTAATCCTTAATTCCTCCTCATCAGTATCACACACTGTCAAAACCTGTTCTCTGTTGGATTTTACTTTTCTCTCTGAATAATCTAGGACCAAAACATGTTAGAGATAAGGCAGTGGAAGCAACAGGTGGGAAGAGGTTTTCGAAAATCTGATGCCGCTCCCTTAAGTGACTCATTTTGGGGTTCAACAAGCAAAAAGTGCATTAAACTTTAACGGGATTCCGGTACAGAAATAGCTCTCCACAGCTGGCTGGTCTCGGTAAGTCTGAAGTGAGGTGTACACTCTGATGAGCAGCCTCAAGATTGCTCTTAAAAAGCTGGCTATCTACAACTTCCCTGTAATCTTGTCTAAATTACAGGCAAGCTAAGGATGGCCAGCTGTGCTTCTCCCAAACCCACTGTGCCATCTCCGGCAACACGGGCTTGGGAACCATTTCAAAAACAGATGTCGACCCGCAAGCCTGGGATAAGCACAGCAAAGTTGGAGCAGGCTCTGGCAGCAAGCAGGATCCATGGGAAATCCTGGAGCTCACAGTAGGACCCCATCCCAGCGCAAGCGTGCACATATTTACTGGGCCTGGCAGGCAGGTCTACGGGCTGGAAATGAGCTTGCTCAACCCAAACCTGACTCCAAAGGCAAATTCCTCAGACTTCTTGTTCCTCTTGTATAAGAACAACAGCTCTAGGCTAAACCAACTTGGGGTAAAGTGTAAATGTGCAAACTGTATTCAACAAGTGTCAGAAAATCTGTGTAAATGTTCCCAAATCCACAAAAGCTGTGTGTGAGGAGCTATCTTCCTTTACAGAGGCACTGAAGCACCTGAAGCGTGGGCAAGACACTGGTGGCAGGAATGGATCTTCAACTCCAGCCACCAGACTGCACTCCCTGTTGAAGGCAGCTCGCTTTCATCTCCTCAGAAAATCAACACTGAAACCAACCTAAAAGTAAAGTGTTTGGTGGGGGGAGGGAATCCAGCAAAGCCTTGAAATGCAGATCAGGAACCTAAAAGGTTTACTTGCATAACCTCACTCGGTACATTTAAGTTAGTGTTACGTGCTTGTCTCATGAGCACAAGGCTCTATGTCCTCCAAAAACACTGAAGATAGAGCTGTCCCCTAACCCTTCAACTAACAGCAGCCTCCACTGGCACCTCCAGAAGGAAAGCTAATCTCCAAGGAACAAGTGGCCATCCATGAATAGCAGCTTCATATCTCTCTGCTGCTCCATGCCAACCACATACTACAATGTCCTCAACCTTTTATTATCGTGCCATCTCTATAGCTCTGCACACTTCAGTGTACAGGATATTATTCTTTTATCTCAATAGATTTGTTTACAATTTTGCCTGCCTGACCACTCACTGCTGCCTGGGAGCTGTGGTTTTACTGTGCTCCTTCAAAGACTTCAATGTTTTTAACCCTGCACATTGGTACTCGGCCCCAGACAAACATTTGTTAGAGTGCTTCACTGTTTACTTTCACAGACACATTTCTCTGATGTTGCTGAATTATGCAAAAATAGCATACTCCACTGACATGCTTCCTATACGTTTGCAACTTGTTCTATCTGTGCTTTATACACACGAGGGGCATGCTCTCTGGAAACGTTTTTCTTCCAAGACACCAACCATGCCAATCACCTCCTGATCACGGACCCTGCTGTACTTACTGCAGTTGCACCTGAAAGCTCCAGCATGGACTGAAACCAGAGCTCCCAGATGCTTTGCAGCCACACAGTGATATGTGGCCCTTGGTCCCGGGGCACATACAAACCTGCAGCTGTTTTCCCTTATAATTGCAAACTCAGGCTTGTCAGTTATTTCACTGTCATCTATTTGGTGCTGGCAATACTACGCCTTGTGCAACGGGGCAGTGCCAGCTCCCGTTTCACATGGCACCTAATTGGGGAAACCAGCCCACACCATTCAACAACAGAGACCAAGTTTCCAACAAGTATAAAGTGGCTCAGCCTCCTGTTTTCAAGGAGGATTAACCAACACAGACCCAATGAGACTCCAGCCCCTGGAGCACTGGCTAATACACCTGATGCAGAGACCAACCCCTGTTTCTATGCCTCTTTCCTTGAGTTCCATCCCAAATCCTTGCATTTCCCCACAGTCTATTCACTGCCAGCTTCTCCCTGATCCATACCAAATACCTCTCCCTGGAAAAGGGGGTCCCAACAAGGACAGCTGGAAGGTCCTCAGAAACACAAGGTTTCTTCGTTAGCTTTGAAGCCCTATGAGCCTCAACCAGGCAGCCGGCCAACCTTCTCTACAAAGCCTCTATTTCCAAATAATCCTGCCCCCTCTCCCAAAGATGCAACCCCAGCAACCCCAGCCCTGCAGATATTTACACTCTCAGAGCAACGTTCCCAAAAAAAGGCCTTGATTTCTTTCTTTCACTTGCCCAGAATCATAAATCACAAGCTGACTGTGGTAGGTACTGTGGTTTTCTCATGCTCCCAGACAGCCGTGCTCTGCTTATTCCCCACATTACTTAATGCTATTTCAAAATACAGGCTCCAGCTGTTTGAGTACCTATGTGGATGTGCAGCTTTGCCCTTCTCCAGCCTCAGCCCCCTGATGCAAAAAGGCTGTAGGCCCAATTCCAGCAGGGAGGCATCGGCTGTATCCTGGCCAGGGGACAGCGCACGCTGCTGCCTGCTCCAGCAAGGCAAGGCAAGGGGCTTCCAGGGACACTGCCAAGGGACCCAAAGTCTTCGTGAAGCTCTTGATAGTTATACAGGTTTACCAAGTCCAGGTGGCCCAAAACAACTGACTGCTTCTACTTCCTACTCAAAAAGTCTCCCACCATTCCTTTTAATTTCCCTTTAAAAGAAAAAAACAAACACAAATTCCAAACTTGCTCAGGTAACCACGTCAATCACAAAGACCTGTTTTAAACAGTAAACAGAAGCTGAAATGTCATGCATTCATTCAGATGTCTCCAGGAATGACGGCTTGAAGGAACATATCAAATAGTCTGACTCTCCAATTTTTTTAAGAAATATGCTGGTAAATTACAGTGATTTATCATTCCACAATAAAGTACACACACAAAAGGTACTTCCCAGAAAAAGATTACCAAGCAATCATCCACATTGTTACTAAAGCATTAGGATTAATTTGCTAAAAAAATAACAGCAGCAAGGAAATGACTCCTGGTGGCTTTTTTTGTCATAAGTTTCATCCTGCAACTTCCAACTGAACTGACTTCTGTATTCTGCCTCCAGTCTTACATCAAGGCTATGTGCATTTCTGGTGCCTGCTGCTGTCTATGCTCACACATCTTATGGCAGGGCCTCACTAACTCACTCTGGGATGCCATAAAAGTCAACAAAAATGCAAATTTCCTCCTACTTAAGGAAATAAAAAAAAAAAATTGTTGCAGTTGTGCAAAGGAAAAAAAATAAGGCTCCTTTGTTACTGTTAAAAAAAGCACATTAGTTATTATTAACTAAAACAACCTTTGGCATGTATTGCACATCACTTACAGTGAAAGTCATCAGACGCTTGGCAAAGGTTTTCAGTAACCACTTTAATTCGCTGCATAAACCCGCAGCGATCACTTAATAACCACCCCCCCTCCAGGAAACCTGGAGTAGTTAATGCTCTAAGTCCCACGGCACCTGATGGGCAGGTTTCCTCCAGCACACCGTGCTGTGCTGCAGCATCCCCCCGGCTGCAAAGGGGCCTCATGAGAGGGTCCCCTCATCAGGCAAGGTGGGAAGCAATTCACAAAGAGAAGTGAGCTGCCTTCCCATACCCAAGGAGCAGCAGATGAAGCCAGTAGGCTCACACACAGCCTCTGCTTTGGGTCTTCCAGGTTTTGCCTGCGTTCATGCAAAACTGGGCATGGGCAAGGACGAGTCTGATCCCTTTGGTGAGGAGACTTCAGCATCGAGACACAGCTTTCCCATAACTAGGATAACCCAGAAATCATCTTCTCAGACACTTGCCACGGGCACAGTGCTGGAGAGCAGCAGTCATACGGCTGCAGTTTTTAGACTCAGACTGATCACTTGTGCTCAGGTTGGGAAGTTTATATCATGTGATTGATGCCCTTCCAACATGCTAGATTTGGTGGGTTTGGCAATATTTAGCGTTATCCCATGCAGTGTGTTAAAATAATTCTTGCTTCTACCAGCTAGGCACATCAGTTAACATGCAGGAAATGTGCCTATCAAGCAGTGCTGTTCAAGTGAATTTTTGGCTTGTAGTAACCATTAAATACTCCTTCTCCAGCACATCCCAGACCTTGATCAAAATCCCTCCTGCCCCAACCAGGATTTGGTCCCCTTTCCTGCCTGGGTGCAGGGAGGCAGCTGCACTCAGCAGCCTCCCACCTCCCTTCCTGGTGGTGGCCTTGTGCAATGGGGAGTCTTTGTCTCCAATGTCTAAGGGCCTGGAGCACACGCTGTATATACCTTCCCCACCCAGGTTAATGTAAATGAATAACAAAGCAATTTTCAGCTGGGAAGCAGACAGAAGAAGGATTATTTGTCTTCCCTCCAACTTGAGGATTAGAGGGACTCAGCTGCAGGACCATGGAGATCTATTTGCTCGCCTGGGAAAGTCACAACACAAGGTTCTCGGAGTGCTACAGCCATTTCTAACATGAGCTGCGAAGCCCCCTCTCACCAAAAGCCCAACTGCTGCTAGCATATTTCCAGGAGCCACAAGGCAACATAGTGTATAGAAGGAGAGACTAACATAAGAAGCTCTGTCCACCCTCCAAAAACAGTAGAGGCAGGTATTAATGCAAAACCTACACGCTTCCCTTTTTCCCTCCCACCCCTGCTATTTTATAGGCTTCCAAGCACTGTTTTCTGGCTTCGAATAAAGTGCTACAGTGAAGGTCTGGCAACTTCCCTGACTCATCCATCTGCAGCTATGACTTGCTAGTGCCCTGCACTGCCTACTTCAGAGAGCTTTATCTTTGGAGCGGCCACCCTCAGCACCCAGGACAAACACCCAGACAGCTCCAACACTACCTGAAAGAGACAATTCCCTAGGCACACAGGAAGCTTTGGCTCTGTGAAGCAAGAAGCCAATGCAGCGGAACCAACCACCTGTGCCAGGAAGTACTGTGGTCCACCGGCCCCTGCCTGCCTTCCCAGCAGCTGTGCAGCTCCCTGTCGCAATCGCCATAAGCTAAAATGCATCTGGGCAACAGTAGCACTGCAAGTGGTGATACAGAGTTAAAAAAGAAACCAAGTACTGTTTCATAAAGACAATGCTATTCAAGTGCTGTTTCTGCGCTTATTCAATATAAAAGCTCCCCAATAAGTGAAGTGTTTTCTTGCACTAGTCATATGAAACAGTCCACCGACTCACAGTTGATGGGAAGGGAAAATAGAAATGCACAGCAACTTTCACAAGGGAAAAAAAAATGTTTCTGCTTCTTGAGAAACAAATACCATTCCTACCATCATGGCCAGCCAGCAGCACCACTTCTCATCCTTTAGTCTGCAGGGAAGCACACCTACCACGGCTTTCACACATTCCTATGTCCACAAGTAATCCATATACCTGATCTTTGGACAGATTCAAACCATTCCTGAAAATGTCCCCACCTGCAAATACTCATGCCATTACAGCAGCATGTACATACGCAAGATAATTTGTGGTCAGGCCCAAATCAGTTTCTGGAGGTACTGCTCATTAGCTGTAACTCAGGTCCACCTATGGTAATGCAAGGTAATGCAATTTATCTTATTCCACTCTTGGAGAAGTTGCACCATGGCACATCTGCTGTGCTCCCCCTAACAGCATGTACACGGTTAGATCCTGCAGCCCAAGTCATGCTTGGCAATCTATTAAACTCCATTAACATCACTGCGAGTTTGAGCTCTTAATTACCCTGTAATCTAGGCAAATACTACAAAATGCAAGAGTTAAACCACTGATGGTCTCATATGAGCTAACCTCCAACCTGCTCTTCACTGCTGGGAAGACCATCAAAGGCAAAGAGGGAAAATTGGAACTGCTGTGGATGCTGGCAGCAAAGAGACCACTGTGGGCTGCATTGAGCCAAGGGTGGGTGCAGAGACCCTGAGCAGGACCACAGCTACATGGGATCCCTCAGCCTGCACGCACCCAGATGTACCCACTGGCCCATGGGTACGCCGCTCCAACACTGGCCACTGCTGGGATCATGCAATTTGCTGTATAAAGGCTTTTTAAGCTACCTGAGAACATCACATTCCAACTGTTCTTGAAAGCATAATTGGAAGTCTCAAAAAGCAATTACACTAAAAGCACTCTGCAGTGAATCAACTAACTACCCATTTGCCCATGAGCCTCTAGCACCAGCCACAGCACCAGCCGATGGGGCTGTACTTCCAGGATGTGTGCATGGAGCTGAGCATGGAGGGAGGCTTCACACATGGGAACAAGCCAACAGCTTCCCCCTGGAAAGAATTGGGGTATGTTTGTTACCACAAACGCTCACCCTTTCTCAAGTTCTTTGACACTAACCCACCAAGAAAGCAAACAAGCAGCAGAGAGCAAGCCTGCTGAGCCAGGGAAAAAGGATGTTTGTGTTTGTTTACAATTCAATTACAATTTGAGATGTTGCAACCAATAAAGGGAAAAACTACATTCTGGTTCTAGAAACCCCTAAATCTTATGTGACCGATGCCTTGTGAGGTGCAATAAAAACATAAATATCTACATGATAATTTCCCTTTCCACCCCCCTGCTTCTGCACTGTTTACAGCACAGCTGGGCTAATCCCATTTCCACTGCTCTGTATTCTGACCTCCTTAAACAACCCCATGCTAGGATGTTAAAACACTCTAATCTATAAATAATGTATTCCCCTCATCCAGTAATGGATTACTGGGCCATAAAACTCACTGCAACACACCACACAGTTGCCTGATTAACAAAATAATACTGAGAAAGACATATCAGTAGAGAGTTGTCCTCTTTCTTGCCAAATTTGACGCACCCATTACTTTTGCATTGGATTTTTGGTTTTTAATAAATTGTTTAGGAGCTGGCATTTTATCCTAGTGACCTCTTTTTCCCCCTTTCAAAGACCCTTTACATTTTTTTTGTGCTAGTAATCCTCACAGCATGGCAAAAGACCAGCACCAGCTAACTAATCTGAGCCAAAGTGAAGGGGAAGCAATAAAAGGCTCACTGCTGCCATACAGGACAGGGCCTCAACATACACGATGAGGCCACACTTTAAACCCAAGCCAAATCATTGTCCCAGGCGGGGAGCTCCCATTTTTGTTACCCACCCCCCCATACTCCTGCCTTAGTTTCTAGTGGGAAGATGCTCGGACATTCACTGGACACCATGCTGCGCCACTCCAGGTCACTGATCTCGCAGGAAACTATCCATATTTTCCTTGGGTTTCATTTTCAAACAGCCATTACTTACAACTCAAGCCACAATATGCAACTCCATTTAAAGATAAATGAGTCTGTTCTGAAGACTGGCGCCTAATAGGCTTGTTCCCACTGCTGCGATGGTGCAAAATCAACGACTCCTTGCCACCAACACCAGCAGGAATCCTACCACTGATTTCCCAGAGCAAAAGCATAAAGCTCAAACAAACACTTAAGTGATGCAAATTTGCAGTTTTACAGATTTAGGTTTTTTCCAACAGGCATTCTGGAAAAATAAAGTGTTTCTGCCTCAAAACAAGTTGGAACCCTCTTGAAAATAGACGTGCACCCTTTAAAGAGCAGTTCCCCTAGGAAGCATAACCAGGCTTGCCACACTTCAGCACTTAATTCCTTAGCTCTATCTGCTGTGATTAACACAGCAATTTTCCATACATTTTTCATAATGCACAGATCACTTCTAACTCCAAAAGGATTGGGGAAAAACAAGCAACCCACCAACACCCACAAAACCTGCTTCCTTCGTTCCACTGCACTAATCACATGTGAAAACTGAAATCATTCCTGCAATATGAAAACACCATTAAAGGAATTAATAGCTGCCTTGACAATGGGTTTCTGGTATGCTAAATGGAACGATTAAAGCACTAACATTTCCAACAGCTACAGTGTGACTTAATTCCCCCCAGAAGGTACACATTATACTTTGCCTCTGCACAGGAGTATTACTCATGGCTGATGGGTTGCAGAGCAGCTCTGAATCAGGTCTGAACCCTCCCTGTCGGAAAGCAAGCCCGTGCCCCTCAGGAAGCAGAAGCCATATTCGACATTCCTACATCAGCCCTGAAGATTGCGGGTCAGGATGGCAAGCCCAGAGAGGATGGCGAGCCAGCCCCTCAACAGCAGAGGAAGAGCGGAGCCAGGAGACAACGCTACCCACTTGATTATTAGCCCTAATGCTTAGTCACAGTAATTGCAGGGCCAGGGCTCTGTACTCACATTTCCTGTCACCAACCCAAGAATTAAGCAATTTAGATTTAAAGATAGTAACCAGTGTATAAAATAACTTGGTAAGCAATCGCAAAAGTAGCTAGGAGAAAAATGAGCAACTCAATACGGAAAAGGTTCCCCTAGACCCTGCTTCTGCAGCATTATCAGATCCCAGACGAGCGCGAGATCCCACCAAACCTAGCCTTCCCACCCTTACTGAAAAGCATGGCAGCATTGCCCGTCACAATGTTTCAGCTTTCCCCACCTCACAGAAACACCTAACAGAGCTCAATTCAAGTTGAAACCTTTCACGGGGTTCATTTTCAACAATTAAAGAGCATGGCAACCTGTAATTACTGAAAATAAAGCCAGACAGCAGAAGGGAAATGTCTTTAATAAGTAACACGATACTACATTTTCTTTATTAGGGAATTTAAGTCCCCAGCTCCCATTCAATCAGTTTGAGCTTTCGGTGTCTGCAATGAATCCGGTGCGCTTCTGATACCTGCGAAAAGCACAAACTCTGCAAGAGCAAACAACACTTGACGATTTGATTAAATGCGACTCAGAGGAAAAAACACCTCCATCTGTGCTGGAGAAAGACAGAAGTTAGGAAAGCCTTACAGGGCTTCCTGGACGCACAGTGTCTTAGACAACACAGTGACGCTACACCCCTCAAACACGTTTTCCCAGGTTTCATTCCCCCAGTCCAGCACACACAACACAAGCAAGAGTTAATGTTCGTGAAGTAGCTTACCACTCATCATCAACAGCACAAACATCTTTGCCTGCTGTATTTCCCAAGCCCCAGCTGCCTGTAGCAGAAAGGAGGAAGCGCCAGCGTTTCATTCCCCTTCTGCTTCAGAGTGGGTGTAACTAGTTAAGTTTCATGCTAAGATGAGACGGGTCAATTGGGTGTGTTTGAAGGTTTGGGGTTTTGCCATCCCTCCCTCCTTCCTTCCCTCCCTCCCTCCCTCCCTCCCTCTCTTGATTAATTCCTCCTGTCGCAGGCTTCAGACGAGCTGCCACTCAGCCCCGCTGGCTCCTGAAATCTGAATTCCTAAGGACACCCCTCCAGGGTGACTTTAACTCACCAGACTGACGTGCTGCAAGAGGAGCCAAGAGCTAAAATATCCAGTCAACCCACAGAGGCGACTTGCACATCAGCTACACATGAACCAGCTGTGCGGTCCCCTTCTTCACACTGCGAAACTGCATCATCCTGGGCATTTCACTGCATTTTCAGGGAGCAATTCACCAGCAAGACATAAAATAAAAAACTTCCGACCTACTCTGTGCCTTTTGCCACTGTCCTCAATTGCCTGATGTCCCAGAGGATTTCTCCCTGGGTACATATCTGGACAGTGCTTCCGCAGAGGACGAGTTCAAAACACACAGGCAATTGCCCCTCACTAAGCTGTCCACAGGTGATGAAGTGTTTGCAGGATCAGGAACTACAGGGACTTAAAAATTACTCATAGATCTGGTTTTACTTAATTCACCACTTCCACGTAACTGTCTCTGGATTAGGATTTGAGCAGCAGCATCCTCAAGATCAGGGCTGGTTAATGGTTGCTATAAATAAATATCAGTACAAAACCTAAACCATCTGTGTTAATCCCCCGTCTTCCCCCACCTTGACTCTGCACCATTTATACGGGAGAAGAAAAACAGGTATCAAGTTATTCTTGGAATGAAGTAGACAACACAGTAAATATTTTTTGCAAACACAGATCAAATTGGTGAACAAATTAACATTTAAAACTCTGTGTGATACTTCAAAAATACAGACTATTAGGCAATAACCATATCCTTGCAGTTCTGCTCTCTGCAACCCTGCAATGACCACGAATTGGGAAAAGGACAAAACCATTAGGAAAAGACAAAAATAAAATGGTAAACAGTATGTAGAGCAAAAGCCCAGGTATCTCATATCATTTTACACACTGTTGTGTGACTGCAGTGATTAAATAGCCGCAGTGAGGCTGTGGGTGCTATGGGTCCTGGCAAAGAGGATGAGAGATGACTATTTTGGGCCAGCAGCAGATGAGATAGTCAGAGAAGTGATTTGATGCGGCACAATCATCTTTACACACTCCATTATCAGAAACAGGCACGCAAGCCGAGCTTCCTGGTACGGCAGTTAGTTTTAGCCCACTTCAAACAGCAGGTTTGATTTAACTTTACATCTGAGTACTTGCAGCGTCAGATGTTTCTGATGTGTCTGCCCACATTTAGAAAGCACGAGGTCCCTCATGACCACAGGCACTCTTGATAAGCACCAGAGTCCTTCATCTCAACAGCAGAAAAGGGCTGAAGGAGGGATGGGATCAGACAGACTGCCTGGACTAGAAAGCACTGTAATGATCGATCCTCAGCCTTACGGTTAATTTAAACACAAAGTGAGCAACACCAACAGCTCCTGTTTGCAGGCAGGGCAGAAGAAACAAACGGGACAAAGCCCAGGGGAGCGGACTGCCTCCTCCAGAAGTTTTTGTGGCTGGTAACTAGGCAAACCCGGAGCAGGCGAGCAGGTTTGGCAAGCCACGGGTGACTCAGAAGGCGACGGGGGCTGCTGCTGCTACCTGCCTTCAGGTTCACTCAGGTGGGCATGGCCAGCACCCACCACCATCAGCCCCTTTAAACAGCTCAACAGGCAAAGCCATATCCAGAGCTCTGATGCCTCCCACCCTTAATTGTTCCCATCAAAACGACTTCGCCATTACATGGAAACCGATGCGTATGCATATACAGGCGCGTGTGCACACAAGCTCCCCTAGATAAAAAGCAATTATGCTCCAGTCCTAAAGGAGGAATATATATGCTTACTACAACAGATTGCAAGTGATTGTCTGAAGCGTTTTTCAGCTTAAGAGGACTAAAGGAGGCACACCCTTTTGCTCCCAGTGTCAGGCCAATTTGCATTCTGTCACAGCACTTTGGGGCATCTTTTCCTGCTGGTTCACTGCTACCTATAGCAGACCCTTGGCATAGCTAGGACTCACAGGAAAACATGAACTATGTGTGCCTCTCTCCCTGTAAGAGCTGCTTTCAGAAAGCTGCAGACAACCAAGTCATAGATCAGCAAGTCCCAGGTTAATCTGGCTATTGGTGGATTTTAAATCAGTGCAGATGGATGAAAGAAAAGCAGTGACTTCCCATTCCCACTGTGACTTGTAGCATTGGAATAAGAAACAGCAAGTAATAAATAGCAAGACAGCAATTAATAAATATTAATATATTTCTTAATAAATATTAATATGTTTATTAATAAATATAAGAAATATATTTATTTATAACAAAATAAATACCGGAGAGAGATGCACAGAAGAATTACAGGTGCAACCACGTAGTTAAGGTTTGTTGCAGATACAGCATTTGATTTTGTTGATACGGTTGTGGCTGCAGTCCTGAGGAGGGGCTGGAGGGAAAGGCAAGGGAGGCCTTCTCCCCAGACGCGTATTAGCCAGACTCCAAAGCTCACTGAGGAATGGGACGATGGCCTTCAGGGAAGCCTGGCTGCATCAGGTGAGCTGCAGAGAGCAGGTGTCCATGGCTGCTCGGGGAAGGCTGACAACAGCCTCGCTGAAAGCCGTCCAGGGCAGCACCATGGCTTGTCAGCTCACGCCGGCCCACTGCGGGAGAACAGGCATTTCCAGGGCCTGGCCCTGTTACCCCGGCTCGGCTGACGCATTTGGATACACACCTTTTGATGTGGGCTTCTTCTGAAGGTGCATGAGACAACTTACATAAATCTTAATGCTCTCCTGCGCTAAGTGATTAGGGAAGACCTACCGAAACCTGTTCTAAGACAACCTAGCATATCCAGCCCAAAATGGGCTGGAGACAACCAGGCCAGCCAACAGCTAAGCTGGGCAGCCTCCAGGAGCTTGAAGAAGTGGCCATCAGCTAAACCCTGAGGTTGAGGGCATGCAATTTACTCTCCCCGTCTCAGCTGAGTAAAGACGATACCACTGGGAAAAGACCCTTTTTCTTCCAACATCAGCAGGACAAATCCCAACAACCCACCAGGGAGTCCACAGGCTCTCCCAAACACCCAGCTGAGATGTGGAGACCCCACCACAGAGCCCTGAGGAGAAAGGTCCCCCCAGGACATCATGATCCAACTGCAGGACAGCACCTTCTCAGTGGTGAAAGGAGAGAGGGGCTCCCACCAAACACAAGCCAAGTCTGTAAAGGTGTATTTATCAACTCTAATTAACATGCCGGGCTTCTCACACCCTGGCACACCTGCTAATTAGCACATATGAGTTAATATCATTTTAACAATGGATTATCATTTTGGGCAGAAAAATGGGAGTCACTTCAGTACAGTGACTCACCCCAAGCACAGCAGCAAGGTAAGATACAAAGAGGATCAACCACTCTTGCACAGGGCTATGCAGACCATATCTCTAACTATGGCTTACTTTACAAAGCCAAGGTGCTTCAAAAATTCATGATTGTATCTGTCTCATTTTCCACCTGCACAAACAGATGGCCTTGAAGAAGCGTCCTGTCTCGATCCTCCAGACAACTGGAGCCACTCAGGTGTTTCTTCAAGTCCTTACAGCCACAGTGGAGCTTTTAATGGTTCCAGCCACCATGATTATCTCTTGCTGTGGTCAATCATGTTTCAGGACATGACCCAGGGCCCACCAGATACTTATCATCTGCCAGGAATGACCCCAGGGGAACACCAAGGTGCTGATGCCCAACACCAGTTTCGGTGCTACTCCAGACATCCCATAACCACAGATCAATGTGGTAGCTAAGGCAGGCACCCTGGTGCATGTTACTGTGACATTATACCCCTTTTTCACATAACACTGTAAACTGCATCCCTACAAACGTGAATGTAGGGCTGGGCTTCAAAGCTCAAGCCAGCCCCTACAGATCACTGAGGATGACGTGTCCAAGCCATGCACTGGCTTTCACCCTGGTACCCCTCCCCTGGAAGCAACATCCACACTTGTGCCTGTACACCTCAGCATCGGGCAGGAGGGGCTGTGACCAAGAATACTGCTAAAGCAAAGGGCTGTCTCTGTGTAGGTGGGGACACTGTTTGACTCGAGCCATCTTATATTCAATGATAAACTGAGGAGGAAAGTTGACTTAGACTGCATTTACTTTTTTATGTCCCAGATTTTAGACTGGATCTCTATGATGTAGAAGCTCACAAGAGGGCACTGGTGGAAAATCATCACCTCACTGTCAGAATCACTTCTACCCCTGAAATTGACATTTAACACTGCCTGCCTTCACTTTATTCCATGAAAGCCTGCAAACCAACCCTTGACAATTGAAGAACATTATCACCATAAAAAATTATACTGGATTGAACGCATCCATACTCCCTGTTATCAGAAAGATTTTCCCAGCCTCACGTTTCTATTTGTGTTTAGGAAGGGAGCTGTGAAAGGTAAGTATTGTTCAGCCACAAATAACTCCCTTTCAGCCTCTACAAAAGTAAGGTAATGAACTACAGGGCTGGGTTTTTTCCCCTTTGGAGAGGTCAGCAGATATATCAACTCATGGGAAAACTGATCCCCGCTGTTACACTGCAAAGGGTACTTGAAAAAGGTTTCTAATGAGCTACGGGGAGTGGACGCTGGCGATGAGCCAGCACCCTAGCCTGTGAAACCAAGACAAATGACAAGTGACATGAACCACCTCTAGAGCAAACACAAGTTAAAATTTAAGGCTTGCATTTCATTGTGCTGCTTGTGGCTGGCAGTTCTCACACTGACTTCGCAGTGCTTATGTGGGCACTTTGCTCACACCCAGCACGCATAACTTCATGGGCAACGGCAGGGCTCCTTCTCTCTTTACTGAGACAGTCCAGGTGCCTGTGGGTACAATACACACCTCTGTGTATGTAAGATTAATATCTGTAGAAGAGGCCAGCTTCTAGTCATCTAGCCTCAAGAAAAGACCCTCAGTGGGTGAGCTCTTCTGGATACACACACTGGCAAGCATGCACACACGTACCGGGAGTCCCCACAGGCTTCTGCACCCCCCCAGCACCAAGATGGTTTTATAGAGTGCCCAACACCGCCTGGCTGTGCACAATGCCTCCAGCCCAGCTGCCCCCTGAGAGGGGAAGTGGGTACCACTGCAACATCCAGCATTGCACAAGCCTTGCAACAGAACCCATGAGCCCGTTCGGTCCTTACCACAAGTACCGCGTGGTGCAACAAGACGGAGCTTGACAAAAGTAGGACTGCTTCCTTTTTTGAAGAAAAGGCTCGAGGAGGAACACTTTATTCAGGACCTCTTATCTAAACACCTCCTCTCAGTTCTTTGAAAGAAACTAGGTGGTAGCTGCTGTCATTTTCATGCTGCATTCTGACACGCTTCCACCGCATCCCTGCCAATAGTTTTAATTTCACTGGAAAAATCAGCTCAAAATGAGAGTGACAAGCTGCACGCTGGTGATGATGCTGTCAAGTGATGGATAACGTAGGTTTACATTAGTTGTCAAAATTTCTCAACACTAAAAATAGGTATCACAAGATTTTGATTTCACCACATTGAAGTATTAAACACATGGGATATTCACACCTTCAAAAGAGCCTGAAGCCACTCAAAGCTAGGCAAAACCAGCAATGTGTGACGTACAGCAAAGCAATCTGAGCATGACTTATTTTGAGTAGAAAGAACAACACACTGCTGTATGAAATCTCATTAACAACACTAGCCAAAGTGGAAGCAAGATGTTGCACACAACATGGAACACAACAGCACAATAAGAGATGCAAACACATGCAAAGGAAGGAAGAAAGAAAGAAAAAACAGCTTGGAGGAGAAAAGAAAATCCAACCTTGCTTCCTGTTATCCCAGCTCTTGGTCAAGATCCCACAGAAAGGGAGGGTAGAGATCTTCCCGCGGCAGCTCCTCCTTTCCCTCCTGTCATCCCTTGCCTGCCCAAACCCAGCAAGAAAAGGCCCAGAGCCACAAGGCTGGGGAAGGATGAGAAAGCCCATGAAAAGCAAGTAGGTTCTTGGAGGGCTGACATTTCCATTCAAGGAATGACTTCTCCCCAGGTGGAGACCTACCAAAGGACATTGGCCAGGTAGCAGGTTGCCAAAGGGAAGGTTGTTTTTATGGGTAAGATGGATGGTGGGGGGGTAGAGCACATTTACAAACTAAATTTAGCTTGCTTATTCCCTCTGAGTCACTAAGATGACTAGCACAGGCAGAGCTGTCCCTATATTAGGCCAATATTTATAGCAGAAAGAAAAGGAAGTATCATAAGGGTTTACTAATTAGATGTTATCATAACACTGTGTAAAACTGAAGCAGCACTCCAATGTGCTTTATAAATAATTATCAAGTTAACTTTCATGATACCCCTGTGAAGCAGTGTTATCCCCATCTTCTGCACAGCCAAGTGGAGAGTGAGTGGTTTGCTCCAGTCCTTGGGCAGAGGCAGGATTACAACAGATGCCCTGGCCCCCTGTCACTAACATCTGATCCAGGTACTGATCGCCCAGGGTGAAAAACTGACTCAAAACACTCTCGTATTAAGTTAGCCAGAGCACCTGACCTGTTTTCACATGAGCAGTGAGAGGACAAAAGATACCTGTCCCAGCATTTCCCTGCTCTTGGAGACTGCAGCCCACAGCTCTGCCACCCAAATCTGGAGTGGCACTGCTGGCCGGGACAGTGCTGCCTGCTCCCTCCAGTGCGTGCCTGCCTGATGGGTGGAGAAAGCGTGACCACTAGCACACACAGGTGAGTCCCTCTGAGGCTCCACATGTGTTTGAGGCAGGAACTGGGGGGTAAAATTCCCTCCACACTCAGCAGATCCAGAGGAAACGACTCTGAGCAACTGCCCCTTTTTAGACCTAGCAAACTGAGCATGGCAGCTTCAAGCACGGACTATAAACATCTGCTAACTCCACTGGCACAACATAAAGCACCCTTCCAGTAATTCTTCTGTCCGGACACTGCATCCTTGTGCATCCAACTCTCACCTTTCACTGGAGCAAACCACCTACCACAAGTGTCCTTGCTCCTTCCCTCACTGAGCTTTTTATTGAAGAAGACCACGGCAGCATCAATGCCATCCACACACCATCCCTTTTGTCAATGCCACTTCCACCCTTGCAGTGCAGGGCTGATCGGCATATCTAAGTCCAAGTCACTTTCTCAACAGCTCACTACCGAGTGATAGGAGAGGACAAGTCAGGGAAGGGAGCAATCCAGCCAACAGGATGGGCATGAAAATGAAGAGTAACAGAGGTGATGCATGCACTCTGCTTCTCTGAACTCTTCACAAAAGCATACAGCGTAATCAAGGATGCTCTTGCACAGCTACCTGCACAGCCCAAAGCTGTGGGAATGAGATTGGCTCAGAAATCTCCTGCTGCAAGCCCTCATGCTGCCTTCCCACCATCAGCCACACTGCAAACCAGACCACTGGGCAGATCCAAGCTAAAGGCCCAGTTTCCCATCAGCTGGTCCTCCCCACAAAGTACTCCAAGACCTTCGCAGAAAGGAACAGTACAAAAGCATAAACTATTCCTAATTACTTTCTGCCAGATGCATGCTAAGAAAGCAGGCAGACCTGCATCTATTTAGACAAGCTGCACAACAACAGAAGATGCTGGCTGACTGGACGTGTTCTCACTTTGAAAACAAGCTCAAATTTATTTTTCTTTTTTAAAAATTTTTACAGGCAGATGCTAAAATATTCACCTTAACGGAAAGAAGCCCCAAACTGGTTTCAGCCTCCCCAGACCAGAGCATGACATGGGAATCACACTGCTCAGTTAATAGCTCCCTCCCAGAGGTCCCAACCTAACACCACTCACACACAGCCTAGCCCAAAGCCCTCCAACATGAGCAGAGACGTTAACTTCAGGTTCTGCCCAGGGGGCTATCACCACTGACCTTCACAGGATGACTCAAGATTATAAACACTACAGCTAGCAGAGAGGGCTGGCACAACTGGACTTGCCATCCCCCGGAGGTCTCACAGAGACTTCAGGAGATAGGGCTGCCTGGTTTACATCTCAGTGCTTTCCCTTCTTCTCCTTTTCCATTAACTTGTTCTAGCTAGATCTTTTTCCCTTTTAAAAACACGCATAGAGTTATTTAATTGAAAGGTTTTACAGAAAATATATGCTGATTTTCTACTTTTCCTATTTATACTCCACTCATTCACTGCCATGACACAACTTCTCATATTCCATCTATATTTCCACCTACTTTTGCCTATGCTGTGCTCCTCACAATGAACAAACCTTTAATTTCAAGGCATAGTTTGTATCCATCTATGGTCTCTGTCAAGCATCCATATTGGCAGTGCCCATGCCAAGTCTGGGTACACTGTGTAACACAAAGTGAATCACCAGCAGTTCTGTCAGGATATATGGAAATCTGCACCATGAAGATACTCTAGGTGAAAAGTGAAGTGGGATCACATTTTCCAGTGAGGCTGTGCAGGCTCCATCCTTGAAGGTTTTCAAGACCAAGGAGAAAAGCCCTGAGCACCCTAGTCTGATCCCAGAACTGGCCCTGCTTTGGGCGAGAGGTCGGACTGGAGACCCCCATACATCCCTTCCCACCTGAGAGACTCTGATGCATTGACTCCAGGCTCAGGGAAACTCCCCAAACACTTATCAATCAAATGCCCAGGACCATGCCTGGCAGAGAAGGCAAAACTCCACATCAAGAGGAGATGAGCGCTGGGTTCACCAGCCTTGAAGCCTCCTTACGGTTCATGGAATAGTTTGATCCGGCAAAACCATACCTATGACTGTGATGGCTGGATCCTGCCTCCTTCTACGCTGCCTGCCATATATGTACCTACCAACCTAGGTACATAGCTTTAGGGCCACCACAGCACCCCCAAGCCTTTTCAGTCCTGCAGAGCTGAAAACACACTTAAACAAACAGGTCTCTGTTAAACCGTATGACAGCGAGTGCCGAAATGGCAGAGGCACTCACGGAAGTGGTTTCACCAGCAAACCTGAAAACCACTGACTTCCAACAGGGGGTTTATAGCACTACCCAGTGACAGCAGGATACTGTGAGTCCATAGCAGTCTGCAGAGCACACCTCTATCTACAACCTCATTCACAACCTACCAATGAACAAATTTAGGGATTTCTGAATATAGCTTGGAGGCCAAAGCAAAGTGTGGCATAGGCATGCTAAGATAGGATAGTACTGAGAAATGCCACTGGCGCATTTTGCTCTGAAAAGCATTAAAACTACAGGAAATTGTTCAGACTCCCTTTATTAAGGGAACGAGAAACTGAGAAGCATGATCAGGAAATGCTTTTTAAAAGCTGGCTCTTTTTCATGGTTAGCAGGCAATGAAAGGAGATGCAGAACAAGAGCAAGAGGAAAGCATGAAGCAACTGGAAGTGTCTTCTCTGAATTGCAGTCTGAAATCTTTGATACCAACAAATTTAGAAGAAAATAAAGTGTCTCTACATGTTGTTCAAAATTACTCTTTGGAAGAAGGCCACAGCTCATTACAGACAAAGCAGGCAAAGAATATATGGTTTGAGATACTCAAACAATGGCCCTGCTCTGTGAGCCCATTCCTGGGTATTTGCAAACCAGTGGCAATACTGACAGACAATACATACCTTGGTACACATTCACGGTGTTACAGGTTCACCTGCATTAAGATCTCACCTGAGCCTGAAGGTTCTACTGCCATTGCCTTTATACCTGCACAAATGTGGTTTTGAACACTCAGAGATGCGTAATTTCTCTGAGTGATCCCTAAGACAAACAGTTTGAACACAGATTAACTGCTCAAGGGCACAGATCTGGTCTCTTTTACTGGCAAAAGCCTTGTATGCACTCTGAATGTCATGATAGTTCTAGAACTGCTGATTAATTTTCCACATCTGTACTTCCCCCCGCCTTTGAAGTCCTTCCTGTTCCTTTTACTTCTTATGAAGCTTTCCAGTATTCATCTGTTACTTGAACATTAAAGCCTGATTTGTGATTAAACACAAGATTTGGGAGGCGTGCTCCAATGCTGCCTGCTGTCACTGTTCCAACTGTAAGAAGCTCTAAGAGATATCAGTGTATCAGGGCAGACCCTTCTCTGCCTAAGTCCATGTGACCAGTTATTTCTACCCTATTCTATTCCCACACACACAGAAAAAACCCAAACAGTGGGACAGCTGCATGGTATGACCAATGACAGCTATGTAGTAAAGTGGCAGTAAATAGGGCAATGGCAGGGAGAACACAGAAATATGCTGTAGAGCAATGAAATAGTTCCGTTTCATCGGTTGCATTAATTGCACAAAACCAGTAATCAGGATTGCATGCTTAAGTATGTTAAGAATGCTGCACTCCGTAACTTGAAGAAATTGCTTTTGTAACTTCCCTCGCTGTAGCTGCACTCAGGAGATAAGGGAACTCTTCAAACTTAAATAAGCATGTTCCGCATCTTGGGTGTCTGCAAAAACCAGTTGAGCTATCTGGAGGCCAGCTCAGGTCACAACACCTGAAGCTGGGCCAGCACAGACAGTGTGAGCATCAATCCCCCCACCCATTTCAATGACATGGTTGGCTGCAGGAAAAGGGAGCCTCCTACATCAGTCATAGATTTAAGTCCTGGAGAGACTCCTGCAAAAACAGAATAAAAACCAAAGAAGGCCTCAGGTCTCCTGCACTCTTCCCATTTGATGATCCTACAGCACAAGTGATCCAGAGCATCTCCAGGGAGTTGCTTCATCTTCTTCACTCTTTGCCCCACTCTAAGCATGGATGTCTGGCTGGTCCTTAATGCAGGTATCTCCTGAGACATCATTTTGAGGGCACAAGTAAAGAAGCTCTGAAATCCACAGCAAAAGAAACACAATCCCATAGCAGGGAAGGAAGGATAATCAAGGATGTCCCTCTGACTGGGCTTTAGAATGAAGAATCCTAATGACACAGCTTATTGAGGCCATGAGAGACTTAAACAGGTTCCAAGACACAGTTCAGAAGCAGGATGCGCCAAAGCACTCACAGAGACACTCGTGTTAGAAGCAGGCAGAGGATGAGTGCCACAGAACAAGCAGCAGCCCCTCACAAGCACGAGGGACTTGTAATGGGCTCAGTGCTTGAGACCCCCAGGTAACACCAGGAGAAATAGGAAGGACTGGTCCAAAGCAGTCTCCTTTGTGGAGAGGTCCGAGCTTTGCAGAACGTTTCATTAAACTGTTCCTCTCTTCAATCAACTTTTAGCAGAGTCCAAAAGCACTGGGAAGTGGCTGGCTTCTCAGCTCTAGAAAAAATTGTCCTAAAGCATTGGCAAGTTAAGATTGCAGATGGTGGTAGGGAGCACCAGGCTGCAAGAGACGTTTTCCCCTCTATGTCAAAGCCTCCAAGTGACATTGCTGATGACCTAAGGAAAAAGTGGCTCTGCACAATAGGAAATGCTGTTGAAGCTGTGTTCCATAGATTGTCCACGACCACCACTTCTTCTCTTTGCTCTCATTAAGCAACATGCAGCAAAGCCTTTCAATTAGCCCTGGAAACGCCCCATCATTCCTCAGCAAAAGACCTAGCCACAGGACTGATTTCAGACATGTTAATCTCACCCTTGGTTTTAACCAGAGCTCCAGCACCTCCCAGAAGCTGATCATCACGCTTATAGGCATGAATGGTGACACATCTTTACTCAAACAAGCACCGAGCTGGCCAACAGCATCCTGGGCCAACAGTTCCCTCCATCCCTGCTCCTCCTTGCCCTACTTAAACTACTGCACATGAGGGCTGCCATGTCCTGCCTATGTGTTTCCACCTCCAATCAGCCATCAGCCCTCTTTTAGCACCCTGGTTCACAAAACACAGCTGGCCAAAACCCCCACATTTATATTTTCTAGCCATTTTGGAACCCTGAACTTGCAATGAGGAAAGCACCAGTGCCACTGCAAGGAGGGGAGGAGGAACACATGGCCCTGATGAAAAGGACAGCTCAAGCTCAAAGTCATGCCTCCACCACTCAGCAGTGAAGCACAGAAAGGAAAGGGGGCTGGCTTGCAGCAAACTGACTGAGCAATACACAGTCTACGTACTGGATCAGTACCTTGGTCTGATTCAAAACCACCCTGGCAATGCAGTTATGTGACAATGCATGATGCCCCAAGCTGGAAGTGTTGAGGACTTGCTCTTGCAAAACCTAAACCATATACAAGCACAAAAACATCACCGATGATATTCCTCTTCCCACATACATACAAAAAAAGAGGAATGAACTTTTGGGTCTGCTACGAAAGGAGCGACAGCTCCTATTGACATTAGTCAATATTTGATACAATGGAATGGGAGAGAAGGGAGAAGAAAGTGGAGACCTTTCACATTTTTCTCTTTTTTTTTTAAGATGCACTCTCTATATTCTCAGTAAATGTCTCTGATTCTCTATTACATAAATGTCAGCCTTGTGGTGGATTGGAACCTCAGGATTACTGCACTGGCAGAATTAACATATTAGACATAAAACCCATAACATTTCATTATCCATTGTAAACTGTATGTGCTTTCACTCTAGGGAAACTGGAAATATCACCCAAATTCACTATCATTTTCTGCAAACTGACTATTCTGCCAGGTACTCGCACACTGGTGCATTCAGTTTGATGATATATCACTCTTCCAGTTTCATCCTTCTTTCTCTACGATGCTGACATTTTTTACAATCCATTTTCTTGTTCTGTTTTCGTCTCTATTAAGGTAGCACACTACAAAACTACTCAGTTGAAAAAAACAAAACAAAACAACTTACCCTGGAACAAACAGAACAAATCATATTTGTCAAGCTGCAAACACACCAGAAGGTACCTAATCTGATGTCTGAAACAAGGGCAGAAGGCAGCGTGGAGGTAAGAAAACCCCAAAGACAACAGGCAAGACTTCTACTCATTTATAAGTGTGCTAGTTTCTGTGGTCAATAGTGAGGCACTAAAGAACAGAATCTGTTCCCTTCTGCTGTTTAAGCTCCCTGTATTTTTCCGTCCCGCTATTAGGCTGGCTGCAAATTCAAAGATTTGCATAAACCACAGATTTTGCCTGTCTCTTCGAAAGGTCAAAAATTAGAAGCAGCACAAACAAACACACATGACAAATAAGCCAGCTGGCAATGATTTAGAGTGACCACATGGCAAAATGTGAGGATAAGAATAAGGGCAGGAGAGGAGTCTTTCAAAGCCTGGGTCATACATATACTATAAGTAACAGGGTGCCTCAGGGGAATTTTTTTTATGTAATCAGCTTTGTATCTTTGCAAAGATTAGTGACCAACTACCCAGATTTAGCGCTGTCATGTTTCTATAAACATTTCTGAATATACTTTCTTTGATAAAACATGCAGCTGCTGACCCATTTTTTCAGATAAACATTTCACTATGTATTATATTGTGTGTTTCAAAGAAGCCTTAAACATTTTTATTTCTAAGAGACCATTCGTTCTCTTCTGGAGGGAATGGAGTATTGCCCTAGGACAGAGAAAGGAAAGGACAAGTAAGCAGAGCAGAAGGAGGGCGGGCAGGAACTGCAAACAGATACAACAGTAAAAGTCTTTACCAAAACTATGATGGTTGTTACTCACATGAGGGCGTTACAGAAGTAAGCAGGAAGGTAGGAAAACATTTGTTGTCCCTCGTAGCTTCTGGAATGGAATAGAAAGATTAACAGGTCAACTTCAAACATCAAGCCAGATGCTCACAGCTGGTGTTAATCTGCATGACCCTCATTACCTACAACAGCCCTCTGCCAAACTGGCAGCAAAAGAGCTGGCCAGATTTTTATTACTAACATCACCTATTAATGTAGGGAGAAAACAATTCAAATGCAACTTGCTTCTCACTATTTGTTGCTGTTTATATCTTGCCAGAGCCACAAAACCCAATTAAGTCAGTTTCCCTTTGGTTTGCAGTTGGTCAGCTCCAGGCACTCTGGGCTCCATTATCTGGGGCTGCCAGTCTGCAGGGAACATTTATTTGTTTAAAAGCAACTCTTTCCACTGGACTTGGGCTTAGCTAATTGTACCATTTCTATTGATCTTAAAATTTTATAAAAAGCTTGGCTCCCAGTTGCACGCTGTCAGCAGAATTATGCTTGGGGGCCAAATTTGGTTTAGTCTGGGTCTCGCAAAACAATAAACAGGCAGCACTGACACAGGTTTTAAGATAGAAGAACAGAATGCTTTTAAAAAATAGATCTCTAGAATGCTCATCCAACTAAAGCAGCAAAAGGTCACACATCGCCAGCATATATCACCACTGCACGCTGTTCAGAGACTGGAAACGTGAGTTGATTAATGACATCCTGAGAACCATCCAACTGAGATTTTCTATGGCCCTTCCTCCCGACCAACTGTCTTCACATCATCTCAAAACATGGGTTTGTGGAAGGGAGAGAGCTTGCTGATGGCTCATTATTTAAAATTGTTGTTTGCCCACAGCAAAAAAAGGAAAAAGAGAGCTTCCTGTTGCCATTCAACCCACCACAACGCACGGAGCCCTTTCAGAACTTTTGCAGGCTCTAAGTGCTGTAGATGATGTAACATCATCAGACATCTGCCAAATAAATAAGCAAGCTCCGACGTGCCTCCCTCCAAACCTGCAAAGCAATTTCTATTCCAGTTCAGGAACCTGTACCAGAGTTTAATACTCTCTTCAATATATACCCTTCCACAAAGAAAATCTGTGCCCGCTGCTACAGGAACACACTTAATCCTTGTAAGCAGATGTCAGCCTCCAAAGCTGAGAAAATTACTTTGTTCTTTAGGATCAGGGAATTTAAAATGCAAGAAGTTGAAATGCCCTGATGAATTCAGTAACTTAAACCCCGAGAGGAAGCACCTGCTTCCTGAACAGCTGCCCAGTTAAAAGCCCGTCGCTGTTTTATGCATCCATAATTCAATGTGAATTGTCTTTCACTAGTTGACAATATACCAGCAATGGTCAAAAAAGCAATGCAGGAGAAAAAGAGAGGAGGAGCTGCCAAGAGCAAACGGCCTGAATCATGCTGCACTGTCCCATGCAACAGCTCAGGGTTGCTCAGAAAATATGAGCCCTGTCCAGAAGGAAAGGGGAGACCTGATCACCCAGGACACGGAGAAGCCTGAGTTACTCAATGATTTTTTTGTCCTGGTCTTCACTGGCAAGTGCTCCAGCCGCACCAAGTAGCAGAAGGCAAAGGCAAGGACTGGGAGAATGAAGTATCACCTGCTGTAGGAGAAGATCAGGTTTTGACCATCTAAGGAACCTGAAGGTGCACAAGTCAGTGGAACCTGACAAGATGCATCTTTGGGTTCTGAGGAAATGGGCAGATGAAGGGCTCAAGCCATTATCCATCATATTTGAGAAGTTGCGGCAGTCTGGTGAAGTTCCCACTGACAGGAAAAGGGAACTTTTCCCTCTATTTTTAAAAAGGAAAAAAAGGAAGACCTAGGGAACTACAAGCCAGTCAGTCTCACCTCAGTGCCTGGCAAGATCATGGAACAGATCCTAATGGAAACTGCGCTAAGGCACATGTACAAAAATGGGGTGATTGGTGACAGCCAACATGGCTTCACTGAGGGCAGACTGTGCCTGACAGATTTGGTAGCTTTCTCTGATGGGGTTACAGCATTGGTAGAGAAAGGAAAAGCAACTAATGCCATCTGCCTGGACTCGTGCAAGGCATTTAACACTGCCCACACGGCACCCTCATCTCTAAACTGGGGAGGCATGGATTTGATGGATGGATCACTTGGTGGATATGGAATTGGTTGGATGGCTGCACACAGACAGTTGTGGTCAACAGCTCAGTGTCCAAGTAGGGAACAGTGTATTCCTGTCCTCAGCGCTATTCCTTAGTGGTCAGTGTTAGGACTGGTGCTGCTTAACATCTCTTGTCAATGGACAGTGGGATTGAGTGCACACTCAGCCAGTTTGCTGATGACACCAAGCTGTGTGGTTTAGTCGACAAGCTGGAGGGAAGGAATGCCATCCTGAGGGACCTGGACTGGCGGGAGAGGTGGGCCAATGCCAGCCTCATGAAGCTCAACAAGGCCATATGAAAGGTCCTACACGCAGGTCAGGGCAATCCAAAGCACAACTACAGGATAGGCAGAGACTGGATTGACAGCAGCCTTGATGAGAAGGACTTGGGAGTGTTGGCTGATGAAAAGCTCAATATGAGCCAGCAGTGTCCGCTTAAAGCCCAGAAAGCCAGTCCTGGGCTGCATCAAAAGAAGCATGACCAGCAGGTCAAGGGAGATGACTCTCCCCATTTACTCTGCTCCTGTGACACCCCACCTGCAGTACTGCATTCAGGTCTGGGGCCCCACACACAAGGGCGACATAAGGCTGTTGGAGTGAGTCCAGAGGAGGCCCATGAAGATGATGAGAGGGCTGGAGCGCCTCTCCTATGAAGACAGGGAGCTGGGCTTGTTCAGCCTGGAGAAGAGAAGGTTCTGGGGAGACTTTATAGCAGCTTCCAGTCCCTAAAGGGGCCTACAAGAAATCTTTTCTTACAAGGACATGTAGTGACTGGACAAGGGGTAATGGCTTTAAACTGAAAGAGGGGAGATTTAGATTAGATATTAGGAAGGAGTTCTTCCCCATGAGGGTGGTGAGATATTGGAATAGGTTGCCCAGGGAAGCTGTGGATGCCCTATCCCAGGCAGTGTTCAAGGATAGGTTGGATGGGGCTTTGATACACCTGGTCTAGTGGAAGGTGTCCCTCCCCATGGCAGGGGGGTTGGAACTGGATGACCTTCAGAGTCCCTTCTGACACAAACCATTCATTGATGATATGACTCTATGAAAAACAAATGCTGAGAACACACAAGAACAAAGAGCTTGCCTGCAGGATTAGCAACCACAACAAAAAGCAAGAAACTGTAGCAATCCTTTTACCTGAACTAGAAATAAAGCTGCCAGGCTTTTCATCGCAGCCTGCCTGCCACCATGCCACCCAGGGCAAAAGAAGGCAAGGCTGGACCAGAGACTGGAGCATAATTCTCATCAGTCATTAGGCAGCAGCTTCAAATATTCAGCCCAGGTCCTGATCCCTCTTCACATCAGCCAAGAGAGGCTCCCACTGGTTGCTGACCCAGGACAAAGTTATTCAGCCATTTATCAAAAAGCCTTGTTTATTTTTTGTTGGTTGTTGCTATCTCTCAGCCCAGCCAGGTTTTCAATAAAGAAATGCTTTCCCTGTAAACAGGCAGAAACTCAGCTAAAAATAGGATGTACCACACACATTGTGAAGCAAGGAGGACTTGGCAGGACTGTGTCTATTAAGAGTTTGGGCAGGACCAGCAGTACATCAGCAACCTTTGTGGGAAATTTTATCTTTGCTACTACGCATGCACAAAGGATATCAGCTTGGAAGTCTTAAAACATGCTGGCGTGAATCCTAATGATGGGCAGAACTGTCGCTTTGCTCGATTAAAATCTGCATCGATACCCAGGGCTGGGCCACCACTTTCCCCATTTCCCACCACCTCTGGAGGGGCGCAGAAAGCCCCAGGGAGAGGCTGTGCTGCCTCGGTCCAGCATTCAGGTCAGCAGCAGCTTCGGAGAGCATCAGTCACCACATGCTCAGTGCACACCAGCTCCTTGGGCACACTCACACCAAACACTGGCGGTTCTCATAAGCACACATGCCAAAATCCTTCTCCTGCTCCATACAAGCCAGCCCTTCCCCTACCACAGACATCTGCCACAAAAACAGCTCCCTTTGACATGGGGCATCTCTTTCCCTCACCTGGATAGGGGCTGAAGAGAACTGACTGACACACAGACCATGAGCCAGCCTGAGCTCAGACTTTAATCCATTCAAGCCAATAAATCCCCAGAAGAAGGAAACCCCAGATTTTCCAAACTAGACAGTAACAGCAACAAGAAGCCTGCCTTCTTCCCCATCATCAAGTCCCCCCTGCAACAAAACCAGGGTTGGAGGCAGCCCTTCATTTTGTGCCGCTGCTGCCAGCCCTTCCAGGAAGCAAAGGTGCTGCAAGAAATGCAGGAGGTGTCCTGTAATTAAACACTGCATCAAAATGCTCACATGTAAGATGAACAAGTTAAGATTAGGTAGACAGCCTCAGTTCTGACATCGTCTAAGTTTAGCTTGCTTAAAACCACAGCATCAATAATATGTATTTAACATAGAAGTTGGGATGCAGTTTTTAATGTGTCTCTTGAAAGGTCCACAGAAGAAGAAATGAAAATACTTTTTAAAGAAATGTAATTTTTCCGTGTAAATTAACCAAAGTTTGGCTAGAAGGTCTACAAACAGTTTCCTTACTTTTGTATTTTGTGTAAGAAAAATCTGTGATATCTGACTAGAGTGAGGACAGAGCACTCCTGTTTTCTCCCCCCAGAAAGTCCCCTTAATAAGAGCTCCAGCTTTCTTAGGGATCCATTTTGTCTTATCTTCAAAGGCCTTTTCTTCTCTTCCATTATTCTAAAAGCTCCTAGTGAAACACAAGCATCCCCAATAACCACTGTAAATCCCCAGTTCTATTTTCTGTTTTTAGAATGGCTGTAACAGTATGGTATCATCATACAGTACTTACTTACCCTTGAAAACATGTAACTCCAGTTCAGCAATCCTATTACATATGCTCCTAGCATTTGTACAGAAGAGATTTAGCTCTTAGCTCTCCACTGTTTTATCTCTTTCCATGTCTACCAGTGCAGAAATTATCTCAGGCCATAGAACAGGTCATGTCAGAATGCTTCTCCTATCTTGCAGCAAATCTAGAAAAAAGGCAGTCATCAAGTAGCTCACACTACTCTATCAAGCTTCCTAGTTCAGCTTTTAATAGCCACCCCTCTGAACTGCAGTGGAAAGAGCCAGTTATGTTGTCTCCCTAGCATCCCACATCTAAGCAATGCTATCAAAAGGACAACTTGTGCCATCCAGGGGTCCGTTCAACCACCTCCTGAGGAGTGCAGGGCTGAAGGAACCTGTGGCACGCTCGTAAAAATCAGGGTTACTTCAGAAGTGATGGCAGTAAGGGTCTAACATGCTAAAGGGCAAAGCACCCATCTAGAGCAGAGCAGTCAGAAGGGGAGCTCCCAAGAGCAGAGACGGCAAAGGACAAAATAACGGGAAAATAAGAAGCATGGACAAGCGCAGGGATAGCAAAACCCACCTTCTATATTTCAGTGACTTGCCTAGAACTTGAGGCTGGGGTGGTAGGGTAAAGCCACACCAGCATACCAAGCTGCTGACAGGGAGAAATCATCCTGTCCTGCTCTCCTCTGCCTCTGATCCCCTCAGTCTGCACGTATGTTCTTCCCTCATGGGCACCACCAGCTGCCATGGCCCTTCCCATACCCAGCACTATCCATGCCAACTCACTGCTTTTGTCAGCAAACTGAGCCACCATGAAGGTGTCTCCATGCCTCAGCAACACACCCACCTCTTGCACAGTTAGACCTGTAACACTTGTGTTTCGTTTATTCCAAGTGTTCCTAACAGGCCTATCCTCC